>OX328130.1:60675492-60922992 GCA_946811695.1 Gonocerus acuteangulatus
TATATATATATATATATATATATATATATATATATATGTATTTATTTATTTATATATATATATATATATATGTATATATTTATATATATATATATATATATATATATATATATATATATATATATATATATATATATATATATGTATATATTTATTTATATATATATATATATATATATATATATATATATATATATATATATATTTGTCTGTTCGCTCATTTCTGGCTTCCCTAATGGTCCGATTGTGATGAATGATGATACAAAAATCCGTCGTCCAATTTGAAAGGTCAAGTTCGTTAACCAGCAAAATCCGCCTACTGGAAGATGGCGTTTGGGGCGAAATTCGCGCAAAAAAAATCGTAACGCTTACGTTTTTGAGTTCATAAGCTTCTAAGTACTCGTTTTATATGATTCCTGGGCAAGGAAAACAAATGAAACCATTTTCAAGGCGATAGCTTTAACCGTTTTCGAGAAAATTGGAAAAATATTTTTTGAATACCGTTTTTGGTTTGGGTACTTAGAATCATGGGATTCAGTTGAAACATTTTCTGCATGTTCTACTTTCATCAAAACTAATATGTTGAAATTTTGGTTATGTTTGGAATTAAGGAAGGGTTAGAATAAAATATTTTATTAACAGACATAAAAAGTTTTAGTAACTTTGTTTACTTTCCTTAATATCTCAAAAAAGGTTGAGAATCTTGGTAAACGTAAGATCACCATTAGAAAGATTACTAAATGCTCTACAAAAATGGTTCTAATGAAAGTTTTGATTAGGCGATGTCAATCGGAGAAATAAGTGCTTAAACCTTTAAAGTAATTGATTTCGCTTATTCGAACTGTTCTTTTTGTCTGCTTTATTCCTTGTTATTTTTAAATTGCTTATAGTCGGATAATGTATTTGACAATAAAACAGATTAAGTAAAATAAGAAGATCAATTTATTGTTAAAAATGTAGTGTTCAAAGAGAGAGATCCCAAGGCTTTCCAAATGCCTCTGAGTGGAGGCCTTTCTGCCAGACTTATGGGATAGTTGACCCATACAGGTAAGATTGTAAATCAAGACCTTTCAAGACTGGTTTGTTTGAGATTTCATTTGGATAGGTGTTTCGCTATTGATCTAAACAAAGTAATAACTGTCTCTATTTTATGCCTTCATAAACACTAAAGATAAGAACGGAACCGCGCTAAGATGACGCAGTTCCTGCGAATCGGAGTTTTTTTTAGATCAAATGTTGATCTGTGTAATCTAACTTAGGTACTATTGGATGACCTAAGTAACAACGATATTTGCTTTTTTTCATTTCTTGCTCGAAGCAAAAGAGCGACCACACAATTATTTTGAATGGTATCCATTGGGAAACTGTTTAATTAAATGATTTATTTATTGCAGTGGATTGACCTTCTGGAATTTCGGCTACATGGATTTTACAGTTGCCACGACAAGAAATCCCTAGCTTTTCCCAGGCCATTCATATGTTATTAGATCAGGCCTATAAATTCAAAGTAACATCCACACAGGATATAGATTATTCATTCGGAACGCTCTGTTTCCATATTCAATTAGATTTCCAGGAGCTGACAAGACATGCCGCTGTATACTGCAAGGACCACGGAGCACTTACCGGGGACAACACCTAGATTAGATAAATACACAGTTATGCCAACAGCTGAGGTAGGTGGATGGTCAGGGCACACTAGATCAGTAAGAAGATAGCCTCTTTCTTCCCAGTACTGTTAGGCCGTATCATATCAACACGCAACATGCTCTACTGTAATCCACGTCCACTTTGCTTAATATATTCCAACCAGAGATACAACAATTGTCGGATGAAAGGTAAATTTTATTAACCTTTTGAAGGTCTTATCCACAACCTGCTCCAGTGGTGGATTGTTTAATCTCTTTTAATCCCTTTCCTTCCTCCCACTTTAGGGAGGAAACTCGCTTATGGCGTCGCATGACACATTCGGGAAGTGCCGACTAGAAAATTTTACGAATTTTATATCAAGAAAATAATGGTAGTTCAAATTTATATATATCGCACTAGTATTTCTAAAGTGACACAACTCGAAATAAAACTCAACTGAAAATGTGTCACTCTTGCCTATGTAGGGGGCATAGCATTAAGACAGGAAGGGTGACACAAGTGCCCTCTGGTGTACAAGCTCTGAACCTAGGTACATACAGTTTTGATGGTTAATAAAGATATATTTACCAATGTCTTCCATAGTCATAACAGAAAAAGACCGATTTTGGAGTTGCGTCACTTTAGAAATACTAGTACAATAATTATAGTTTGCTTTTAGCTCTTTCAAATGCTCCGATTTTAATGAAAAGTGGTATAAAAGTCCATTGTATAATTTAAAAGATCAAGTTCCTTAACTTGCACAGTCCTCTTACTGGAACACTGTTTTGTCGGCGCAAAAGAATCGTTACACTTACGGATTTTCGCTTATATGCTTCCTCTTTCTTTAGGTTCTCTAGCGTTAAGAAACGAATGAAAATATTTTCAAGGCAATATCTGTTTTTTTTTTTTTTTAAAAAGTGTGTAATTTTCTAATTAGTTTTTCTAAATATAGATAAGTAATGGGGTTGGTTGATTCGTTGAATTAATTTAAATTATTTTCTGCTTCATGCAAACTTAGATATTTAAATTATGGTTATATTTGGGGAAAAAATATTAACAGACAGAAGGAGTTTTAGGATGTTCGTATATATTCTTAAAAATCTCAAAAACTGTTAGAAAATCGTGTGGTGATCATTCAAAAACTTCCTAATTTGTCTACAAAAAAAGGTTTTTAAGTAATTTTCGATCGGACATTCGAAGAAATACGTGGTTAAAACTATAAAGTTATTGGTTTCGTTTATTTGAACGACTCTTTTGGCCTAGTTTTTCATTGTTTGTTATTTTTGTAATACTCATATTAGGGAAATGAGAACCACATGATACGTAAAATGAGAACCAAGTTTCTGTTGTTTGAAATAGAGGTTTCCGAGCGGAATTCGTTGAAGCTCTGTGAGTAGTTTTTACTACTCTACTGCTATTGGTTTCTTCTTTTGAACGTTATTAGTCTGTTTCCCTTTTATTGCTTCTTATTTTTACAATTGCTTGTATTAGTAAATTGCATTTGTCAGGAAAAGAGAATAAGTAAAGCGAGGAACAATACAAGAAAAATGGAGCATTTTCCGAGAGCACATCACTGCAAAAAGACAAAGCACCGCAGACCGTATTCAACCAGCGTGTGATATTCAAGCTAGCGCCTATATTAGAAATCTCACACGGAATAAAGACGGAGGATGAGAGGCAATCATATAATAAGGCGGTACCTATGGAGAAGGTGGGAGTAAGGTAATGATATGTATGTTGGAAGAAGAGAAAGACAACTTCTCAGCTATTCAGAACACAGCTGTTTGCTGATTAGTTGACAACTAATTCAGCCAGTTCCTGACCTGGATCTTCCCCATTCCTCGCCCCACCTGTCCTTAATTCCAATTTGCTTATGCCGTACTCTTCCAGGTGACACACTGTCATTTGGCACATCTGGATATTCCTAATACCAAACTGCACTGTACATTTATTTTTCTTTGATTTATTATTCTGAAAACTATGTCGGATTTATTATTCTGAGGTATGTCAGAGGTTGTGTTCTGCTGGCTAAAAAAGAGTGATAACCTTACAATAAATCTTCACGAATAGTTTTATATAAAAAAAAGAGACTTTAAGCTTAATAACTGAAATAAATGAAAAATTAGAACAGTATAGAGCCTAGGATTGTGCCCTGCGGGATTCCTACATTAGACCTATTTTTACCATATTCTAAAAAGCCCTTAGCTACATCGTTACGTATATGGTAAACTAGCTGTAAATAATCTATTTTAAAACATTGACTCTGTACGAAGATTAGCGAATTATTAAGCCTCTCAAACAGATAATGACTCAGTCATTAGAAGGGTATTATACAATTTTATATAACGACAAACGTAAAGACATTAGTAATACAATTAAAAGTATGCTAAATATAAAGAAATAATTGTGTAAATACTAAACGGATGTTAAAAATTGTTTAGATTCCGAGGTCCGCTGCAGTGGTGGAAACGAAACATGACGGGCAAAATATGAAATAAATTGGTACAAAAAGAAAATTTATTTATGTAATCAACAATCAATACAACGGAAAAATCGAGATTACGTATAAATACTATGAATTAGCAGACATGAGGCATCACCTTTAGCCGAATAGAAAAATTGAAGGAAAATAGATAAAACTAGCTTTTTCTTGAGGATTTTAGGATATATCCTGATATATCTTGAAAGCGGTTGGAATATCGTTGAATGCGCTCTGCTTTCAATTTTTGTTGATTTAGCAGAAGCGGGCTATGATTACACTGATGAAATGGATATGAATATAAAAACTAATTTATTGAGTTGAATAAAATATGATTTTATATTCATACAGTCCTCTAACCATTTCACCAGCGCAATTCATAGCTGCATCTGCCAAATCAACAAAAATTGAAAGCAGAGCGTATTAAAAATAGTCATCCGGCCCGGAGGGCCATTTCGAATGCGCTATGCTTTCAATTTTTCTTTATTTAGCTGAAGCAGGCTATGAATTTCGCTGGTAAAATGGTTAGTGGACTGTATGAATAACAAAAAGCTAATTTAATGAGTTGCAATAATATATAATTACCAAAGTATAAGCTATTATTCAAGAGATTGGACATTTCACATTACGATGAGATGCTGATGATGATGATATTGATGATGAATGGTGCTTTAATTTACTTTAGGTAAGATAAGGTGATGTTGACCGACCTATTGTGCTTCTTCTAACTTCTGTGGCCCAGAAGGTCGGTGGTGAGCTTCTTTAGCCACTTATTGCATTATGAAAGTCACTGATTAAAATTCACCAATTTCAGAGAGTCCAACTTGTTCTAGAAGAAAAACTCGTGTGAGGGATTTGTTATTTCATCCGGAGAATCGGTACTTAAATGGAGTAATTTCAATTTAGGATACTGTCCGTTTCCTGTTGCCGCCTAGATTAGATTAAATAAACAGGTACCTCGAACCATCCAGAGAAACCGCTCCCCCACAGGACCTATTGTGTCACCCGACGTGTCGTTCTGTTATAATACCAGACCCGTGTCAGCAATGAACCTCTTTAAAGTTGTAAGGTTCAGCTCTGGTATCCTCCTTGGATCATCAATAGTCGCAGCTCCGAAGTGCAGGTACCTCTTGGCTGCCAATGTTCTACACCTGCATACAATATGGAATGGAGATTCATCATCTTCAGAGTATAGTCGGCACCATGTTGTGTTGGTGAGCCCAATGGAGTGAAGATATCGGCGAATCCACACTCTGTAAAAAGGGCTGTCAATAGTTTACTTCTCTAGAGATTATCAGGAGTCTCCGTTCTCTTTTTGTCGGCGAATAACATAAATTGCTTCGCCTGTCTCTCGGTGTTTTTAGTACCACCTCTGGTACAACATTAGTCACCCCTGATAGTCTTCAGTTGTCGCCTAAGATGTTACAGGCACGGGACCTGCCCTCTTTGGGAGATCAGGTTAAGTCCCCGCTTGATACTCCTCTGGAAAGAAACCGTAGGGGGTGTCTTAACCACTTCCGGCCAGTAACCATTCTGATGCTTAGGGGCTCATGACAGTCGGCTGTGGGTCTCAAAATGGTACTACGGTTGGTGTTGGTGGCAGGGACCACATTGTGGTCACCTGTCGCAGCGTAGTGGTCATAATGTTGGATGTACCGCAGTGGAGTGACCAGAATTTTTAGGTATTTTGCAAAAGAGCGAGAATGAAAGCGCTCTACACCAAGGCGGGAGCTTTGCGTAGTAGATCCTCTTCCCGAGGGCCGTCTCGCGAACTCCCATGGAATGCGAAACCCCACGGGGGATCGCGGGTAAGCCCTCATCTAGTGAGCGTTAGATGGATTGTGTGTTAAAGGGGGGGGGGGTTAGTGAGGACATAATACACTACATACGTTCCCCTTCGTTTCCACAATCTGGCGCACGCACACCTGTCGCCTATGATGTTGCTTGACTTTGAGATTTCTAAAATACTAACTTTTTCAATGCTAAGCTTTCCATACTCACCAAGATGACGTAGTTCCTGCGAGTCGGACTTGTTGTCACATTTTGCTATTTCCTTGAAATACAAATTTCCATACAAATCCCCTGTTTAAGGGAGAAAGTGAATAAACCAAACTAATTATGTCTTTAGGTATATAAATGGCTGACTAAACATTACTGCAAATATATGTTGTATTCGGCAGGATTCCACTAATAATATGACTTATTTGGAATTTCGCCAAAAGAAGTCTCTTGCTTCCATTCTTCGGTCACGTTAATAACCGAGATGCGCCTGTTCCTTGTGGACTATCTCTTCCTTTTCTGTAGGACTCGAACCTGTAGCTTTAGTAATTATTCTCTAACGAGCTGCGCATACAATGGCATCAAGGTCAGCCCTTTTCTTCAGCCTAGAGTCACTTATCTTCGCCTAATAGGATCTGCAGTTGGATTTTCCTATTAGAGGGGTTGTTCTTCATGGATCCCTTGATATTTATTTTTCTTCTTATTCGCTTCTAGTCTTCCATTTAAGGATCGTAAATGGACTTTCTTAATTGGAAGTATCTACGGAGCCCTTAATGAGCTCAGATTTATCACCCTAATAAGCGAGCGCCACGATACGAATTGGATCTAGGACTTGAATTTAGCATTTATCTATTCGTTACGTTCTTAGGATCCCACGAATAGTAGAAACCATCGTTTACGAGATGATTGTAAAACCTAATGACTATGAAAGATAGTAACATATAGAACCAGAGAGCCTAGAAAGAGATACACTATAGCAAAATTTCAAGGTGCATAAAACACTTCATGAAACATGCGTTACCAGCTCTCCGCCTATAGTATATTATGCCTAGAAGTATTTGCACCGCCCACCAGCCAGGACTCATCCAATGATCTGTCAGGATTCGCCATAAGTAAGTCCTGAATACAAAGGGCCTCCTCCCATTCGGAACGGTACACTCTTGCAAATTATCCTATATAATTCACCGTGCCAGACGATCCTTCTCATGAATTATTAATTCGAAATAATATGTAATTTAGCGTGCATTGTGATCCCATATCTATCTTGTAGTTGCTTATCCGCAAATATCAGATGTAAATTCGAGTCATGTCCCGAAACCCGTTCTCAGAACAAGGTATTCGGAGCCTTATAGAATCTTGGATCTTAATGAACATAATTTTGACTCATTAGGAACACAATATGACACAAGGGTCTCCCATAGGTCTAGTGGCTAACGCCTTGGATTCTTCTGCGGGAGATGGTGGGTTTGAGTCCCACCAGCAGCAGGAATTTTCATATCTCACGACTCTTTGTGAAATTTCCCTACTGCACCACAGATGTCGGTTCTAATAGCCCAAGCGTCACACAGTGGGCGAAAATCACCTTTTAGGCTAACAGAATTCGTATAAAAAATTTTACAAATCGCCCAGTATTATTTGGAATAAGGTAAAATGTAAATATTTACTTTCTTGGATCGTCGACGGGCAACAGAGGGGATTATTAATCGCACTGTAAGAAAGGTCGCAGTACTTTTCTTTTTTCTTTTTTTTTTTTTTTCTTTTACGGCGCATCGACAAATCTTGGCCATTAGCGCCGACATCCAGGGTGCAGCCAGGAATTTTCTCAGCAAGCCGTGAGATGAGAAAATTCCTGTCGCCGGTGGAGATCGAACCCACCATCTCCCGCTTATGAATCTAGCGCTCTAGCCACTAGACCACGGGAGACACCTATTGCAGTACTGTTTTTGTAATTATATTGTCATTCTATGATCAGAAACTAAACTTCATTATTTAAATTTCATGTGAAATGGACAACACAGAGACAGGTAAGTATTAATATTTCATTATTCGGGGTGCTGCTTGGGCACAGGTTTACCTATAATAAATCATATCATTGGATATATCATTTCCATATTTCAATGGAGAATTACTTGCAAAAGCCTAAGAAGTGCCAAGCTAATTATTTCAGCCAAATCATATAATTTTCATATTCACATAGTTTTTAGTTCGTTTTGAGAAATATTTACTAATTTAGGAGGTTTTGATTTCTTTGGGAGGAATATGAAAATGACATTTTATCAATATATTTCAGCTCAGTATGTGCGAATTAATGTACTAAGATTTTGATGATAAAATCAAATACATACAACTAGTTTATTCACTAACATATGCAAGTTCTCACAAGAGTAAAATCTTAAGATATTCCCGATCGTCGACATAAAAGCGCCCACTCTGCATTCTTCGAAGAGACTGGATTTCCGTTTTTTTTTTCCTTTGGCAAAAACTTTAAACGCTTCCCGACTCGGGGTGTGTTTTTTCGCCTAACGGTGAAACCAGTCTGAATAACATTACTGAAGCAAACTCCTTAAGGGGACTATTCCATACGCAATTTTATAAGCCCTGTTTACTTGGAAATTATTATATAAATGTATTTTTCCTCTTCATAGTACTCCTATGAAGAGTGAATTTATTTTGAACAAATGTTATATTGCCTTATCTGGCATATTACAACACGTTTTTGATATTTTGGTAAAATTTATTTATTTATTTATACATTAGTGAGACCGCAACAAGGGCAATTCATCGCTTAAAATACATAGATAAGAATAAGCAATTGTGAACAATTGTAAACAAATTTGAAAATAAAATAATTTAAAAAAAAAAAAATAAATAATTTACTAGTACAATTCGGTAAAATTGAAGTTACTTCTAGAAGCTGATGTCTTATTTTGCAAATATAGGGTTGGCAAATAAGTCCTTTCGGTTTTTTAAGTTGAAAGAAAACTATTGTATATTTTGAACATAATTTTTATTTTAATCTACAATGTAATGTCCATTATTTTCTATTACTTTACCCCATCTCTCCATCAGCTGAATAATCCCATGCTCATAGAATGTCTGTGGTTTATTAGCGAAAAAATGATCAAGGTGCTCCCTGACACCCTGTTCGTTTTCAAACCGTTTTCCACCTAAGGAATTTTGTAGAGACCGGAATAAGTGGTAGTCACTAGGAGCAAGGTCCGGTGAATAGGGAGGGTGGGGCAAAAGATCCCATCCAAGGGCTAACAATTTGTTGCGGGTGACTAACGAAGTGTGGGGCCTGGCATTATCATGATGGAAGACGACACCCTTTCGATTTGCCAGTTCTGGGCGTTTTCGTCGAATTGATTCATTCAATTTTGTTAATTGTGAGCAGTATAGAGTGGAATCGATTGATTTACCTTGTGGCAGCAGGTCATATAAAATCACACCCTTGAAATCCCACCATACAGAAAGCATTATCTTCTTTGGGTGCAATCCCGCTTTAGATGTGGTTCCAGGTGGTTCGTTGCTAGGTCTCCAAGATTTTTTATCCCCATAGACCCCGCATATTTTTTTATGAGCCTCTGCAGCTCGCTTTCCTTTTTTGAAATAATACAGCAAAATATGCCTATAATGCAATAAATTACCGTCCATCTTCTCAGCTGGATCACAAACGCAATACTGACCTAATCTTAACAAGTGTCGACAGACATAACTGTTTACATATTACAAATAGGATAAACAATCCTCTGTTGGGATTAATTGCATCAGATAAATGTGACATATTGCAAACAAAACATGAAAACAAAAACCGAAAGGACTTATTTGCCAACCCTATATATAAGTTTGACCTTAAACAAGTATTCATTACTTGACATCATGGTCGATTCAACTTAATATAATCAATTTTTGAAGCAGGAACTATTTACATATTTTGAATTTATTTTATAATTCGGTAAAATTGAAGTTACTTCTAGAAGCTGATGTCTTATTTTGCAAATATATAAGTTTGACCTTAAACAAGTATTCATTACTTGACATCATGGTTGATTCAACTTAATGTAATCAATTTTTGAAGCAGGAACTATTTACATATTTTGAATTTATTTTATAATTCGGTACCTAAATTTTACTTAAATATGCAAATCAATAAATATATTAAAAATGGTTCATATTATTTATATCCTCAACTAATAAGGTTTTTCAAATACATAAGCTTTTAACTGAATTCTCTAATCAGACTGTACCCAGGTCCCGACGACGCACAGTGGGGCCACACGATATTTCGTGTTTCAAAAAAAGCTACAGCCTCCAAATCTTAACCGATTTTAATTTTTTTTTTTTTTTTTTTTAATGGAAGCGTATAAAATGTACAACAACTTTCTCAAGCCGGATTTTTGTTTTCCTTGTTTATTAAATTACGTGTAAATAATTCACGATCTTTAAAAATTAAACATAAAAAAATATTTTATTTGTCATCTAACTTAATAATCATTGAAATCCTGATTAGACGTGGAAACAATCAAAATCTATTTTCGAATCATTCAAAAATCATATTATTTCAATTAATCTCATTGTTGAATTAAGATAAATTTACGTTTTGAAGATGTCAGTCTGATTTTGTCCAACTCTAATCAGGTTTTGAATGTTCAATTTCAACGATATCAGTGCTGATATTAAGTTAGATAAAAAATCAAATATTACTTTTTCTTCAATTGTAAAGGTCTGTGGCCGCTGTTTATTTACACGTAGTTTAATAAACAGCGGGAACAAAAAACAGACAATGTTGTTAAACATTTTATTAGCTTTCATTTTTTTAAAAAATCATGGAAATCGGTTAAGATTTGGAGGCTGTAGCCTTTTTTGAAACAGGAAAAGTCGTTTGGCCCCACTGTGCGATGCCGGCTTAGGGAGAGTGCACTGTATTTTGTAATGCGCTAAAAAAATTCCCACAAATACCTGTATAATAATAAAACCTATTAGAGACTAAATTAACAATTGAGTTTTTTTAAGTAAACGTCACAAATAGGAGGCCTCAAAAAGATCAAATAATATATAAACACAAACACGTTATTCATTTGTTGTTTTAGCTTGGAGCCTCCAAGAATGATGGCCTAATGACGTTGGAATTTTCGCAAGATGAGTCAGGGAAAATAAAAACTAGACCAACTAGGCTATTAGTTGAGGTGTGATGTCACCTTCCAATCATCCAGAGTCTCCAAAAAACATACCTTTAGCACACCTCATTCATGCTAAGTTAAATTATATTCTCTTTATTATTTCATTTTCACGTTAAAAAAAAAGTGCGCTTGTGATTACAAGAAGGTTGAAAAAAGTTGTCTTCAGTTTTGTTTTTGCAAATAATTAAGAACAGAAACATTCCTTCTAGCCTATGATTGATGATAAATGATTAAAGCCTGCTTTGACTAATGATCGATGATTACTGACTAACCTTACCCCTTATGTTTTTGGAGACTCTGGATGATTGGAAGGTGACATCGCACCTATTGATGATTAAAAACTAAAAAAACGCATTGATATATGATTGATGATTACTGACTAACCTTACCCAGATTAATGATTAAAGACTAAAAAAGCTCATTGATATATGATTGATGATTAATTTCATAGGAATTTAGGAAAAATTAATATTAATAAAAACGGTGCTCCTAGCCTTAAAGCCGGTGCGCCATAAAAAAAAGGAAACACAAGAAAAAAAAGGCTTCGATTAATATTTTCGTTGTTGGGCATTCGTTTTTCTTCACAATTTTTCTGTTATTTCACTTGGAATCAAAACTTTTACTCTGATTACACTCACAGCCATGTGAGAACATTCTTGCCATTATTCGCGTTAGTGTGCGTCTAGGTATAAGTTTAAACCTTTTGATGAAATGTTGAGGTCATTATATATTTTTTTGAAAAAAAGGATCATCAACAACTCTCAAGGGAACCATTGAGTGCAGTACAAAATGTAAAATATTATCAACAAAACGTTCTTGGCGACTTTTATTTTTTTTCTGTTGTATTAAAAGTTGTTAAAATATTAGATTTAATCGACTTACGAACAGTTTTTGCTCGTTTAACTTTGCACTCTTCTTAGGTGGCTCAAAGCCTAGTTCTGAACTGACTATTCGAAAGATAAAACAGAACTGGTTCATGAAGAAGTTCCAAAGCCCAATGTATAGTACGTGTAAACATGTTGGTATTAGCCAACGGCGTATATAGAAAATAATTTCGGAGGAGGACCATTTCCGGGATATGCAATACTAACAATCTAGAACTTGGAATAGTTTTAGTCAACTAAAACACTATTATACCCAAAATAAAACATTTGTTATTAACTAAATGATCTTATTTAATTTATATTTAGGTAAGGGATTCATGAGACATTTTACCGGTCAAATCAAAATTTCGGAGGGGGGGGGGGTGTAGCCCTCCTTATATACGCCCATGGTATTAGCCTAATACCAAACGTATTTACAACGTCAGTCGTGTCAATCATTAGTACAGACTATCAATGATTGACGATTAACGATTGGTTGATGACTAACTTCACAAATGATTAATGATTAACTCGAGTTTTGATTAACTTATTTTATTCTATAATTGATAAGTCATAAGTAAAATATAATCGATTTGTCAGTGTAGAGGTTTCGTTAGTACAAGACTTGTATTTTCTGCAAATCAGGGAAAACAGCAAGGAAACGAGAAACCACTATCTAGATACATCAGCTGATACAAAAATCCCTGTAATTATTTACGGACAAAAGATCTAGAATTACTAGATACAAGCTGGAATGCGATACTCCATGTAGATGGTCTCCTCCTTCTCCAATTACAGCAGGGGGACCCGCTCTTCTAGGGTCAATGCTTCTTTAACTGTTTTGTTTACAAACACTTATTTTTTATTTATTTGTGTTCATCATATTCCTTTTTATCGCTCGATTTATTTGTTATTAAACATAAATATAATGATTTTAGCACTTTCCTCCAAAAAGAAAAGTGGCTATTGAGGTTGCACTCAGGACGGAATTTTTGAAACATTTCTTCAAATCGTTATCGATCCTACTACCTAGTAGACCCTGAAAATGACGCCTGTTAAAATTTATATTCAGGGTGTCTCAGTCAAAGGGGACGCGCAGACGGTTCGTCGGATCAAAAAATGTCTAACTCTCTATGGAACAAAATATCCATCTGATGGGTAATTCAAACACGATTATCTCGTAAAATATTCAAGCTAAAACGATGAACTTGGCCTTATTTTACAGATAATGTAATAAGCTACAACTTTTGTATTAAAGAGTTTTTTTTTTACTCCTCTGTCGTTTAAGCGATAAATCGGGATTTCTAAAAAAAAAAAAAAAAACTACCCACTAGTGGTAGAAAGCGCTCCTTGCGGCGGCATTGCGAACCTACGTCTGGCGGGCTAATTCTATTGAAATATAGTAGAAAGCAAACCCCCTTTCCGATAGACCGATTTAGCTCATTTTTATATCACTTCTTTCTCATGAGTTACCCACGTCGTATACCGCGTTTCGTTACAATACAGCAGAAATTACGACTGGTATGAGTATATTAGTAATTTGGGTCTGGAGTAAACCCCCTCCTCCAAATGAACTGATTTAGTTTATTATTACGACCCATTTTTATCTGTAGATTACCACTACGAATACCGAAAATCGTCGAATTATAACAAAAATTACGGTTGGTAGTGGCGAATTGGTAATGTTGTTCCGGAGTAAACCCCCCTAATGGACCGATTTAGTTTATTTTTCACTGTAGATTACCACTACGAATACCAAATTTCGTTGAAATATATCAAAAACGACGGCTGGCATGGTCAAATTAGTGTTTTGGGTCTGGGGTAAACCCCCTCCCCTTCCGTTGGACAGATTTTGGTGGTTTAGGAACTCGCTCAATCGTTTGTTAATTGAACGCAGTATACCAAGTTTCGTGACTAAAATACAAAAACTCTGGTCGCTACTGTGTTACGAGACATATATATATATATATATATATATATATATATATATATATATATATATAAATTTTAACGGGGTCATTTTCGGTGTCTACTAGGTAGAATCGATAAAGACTTGAAAAATTTTTTCAAAAAATCCCTCATGATTGCAACCTCAATTGCTACTTTCCTTCGGAGGAAAGTGCTAATTAATAATTGATAATTATTTTTAGAACAGATTCTGTTTTCCGAAATTTAAACAATTAATAAAACGGTAGCATAAACTGTTCATTTAAACGGTAATTTAGCGGATGTGCTACATTAGTTGTAATGATGAAAATTTTGCATAAAAATAAAACATATTCGTGTTCGCCATTAAATATTCATGTATTCCGGTGTTTATTAGGTATAATTTGCCACGAGGATAATGAATTTAGTACAAGAGCTTTCTGCTAAACACCAATACATTAATGGTTTAAAATTTTAATTAATTCATATTGTGGTAGGACCGGGTCTTGTACAATCAGTTAACGGTCGGACCGGATAGACAAGTTTCAAATTCGGCTTCTTTGATAATAATTAAAAATTATATTGTGAATTCTTCAGCTCGGAGAAGATTATATAGAAAGGCTAACACTAAATATTAGTGTTAACTAAGGTTAAGGATCAAAGTGGAAAAATATAATTATTAAAAAATATTAATGAAGTTTATGCAAAATCAGGACACATTTATAACTTACGTTTTTCGATTTTATTTTGTATTTATATTCCATAATTTTGGAGGCCCTGTAGCCGTGAGAGCTAAGGCGTGAGCACTTAACGACTTAAGGTGTGGGTTTGATTCCCACCCGGGGTGATGGCTTCTTTTCGAAAAAAAGACAAGGCACCATCCCTATTCTGGCTAGAAAAGGTTTTTAAATTGTTGAAAACCTGTCTCAAAAATCTTTTTCATGGACGTTACACACCTCAGCTGCCCCAGGAACATGTAAGGTGTTTCCTTCCAGTACGAGAGGAATTTCTAGTGTAAAAACTTCCAATTTGTTTTTTTTTGGGGGGGGGGGAGGGGGAGGAATTGTCAAGTTTGTATTGCTATACCTTATATATGTAAAAAGGATTGATTTTTTTGACCTAATATTTGTGAGAATATGTGTTTCTTTTATGCTCGTCTCTGGGGACAAGTACCGCACTCAAATCAAATCAACCTCCTTGATTGATTGATGAGTGACATGTCCCTGTAAACATGTATCAAAAACATACAAATATGACCCCACAAATATTAAGCAAAACATATTCTCCCAAATGGAAATCATTATTCATAATTCTTGAAACGCCAAGTTTATTTGTAATTAATTTTTCTGGACAGTATGTTTTTCTATGCAGTTTAAAATTTTTCAACATTTGTTTGTATTACTATTTGAGCAGAAATATTATCATTAACGTCAACTTAGTTTTTTCTTAATGCTTTTTTTGTATTGTAGATTATTCACCTCTAGCTGACTATCCGTACTTCGTCACGATAAGTAAGATAAGTAGTTATTTTATTGCCTTAAATAATGTATCATCAAAATTAACACTACCATATAATTTTGTGCAGTTTATTATAAAGCGGTTCCCGTCATACTATATGTTATTCATCAATTGATAACTAATCAAAGTGTAATGTTTCTTGACACCAAACAGATAACCTAGAGATAACCCGTTATCTATAGGTTACCAGTAACAGGAGTTATACCAGTGCAGGTGAAAATTTGTTGTCAATAATAAATGGATGATAAAATTTAAAAAAATATGTTTCCGAGATGTCATTTGGAAACACCCAATATATTTGCGAGCATTACCAAGAAGTGTTTTGACTGCTTGGTATGCTGATGGGGAGGAGGCTATACAAGGGTTTGGGATATTATTACCTCGGATAGACCATCACCAGGTATAGCGTAAACTCTAAGAGGGAAAGAGTTTATTTTTTGTAATTCAATGCCTGCCTTCATAGTTGAATTGAACCGCACATAAAAATAATATTATGAAGTAGAGACAATACGGTAACAGCTGACCTGTTATCGTGATAGCAAATTTTACTGCCTATGCTTGCCTGCTTCCTAACCAACTAAAAATTTCGAACCCCTCTAAGTATACTTAAAAATTTGAATATCAAAAAAGCCTTTCTTAGGGAGTGTTTACATGGTAAAGGGAGTGTCCATGCAAAATTTTTAAATTTTTCTGTCAAGTAGTTTAGGCTGGGCGATGATAGGTCAGTGAGTGAGTGGTATTTGACAAATATATAGTAGATGTATCCTTAGGGAGTGTCAGCAATGGCTGCCTTCTCCCCTCTGTTCATCCATGTGTAATAGCTTAGGAGATATGCTTTTACTTATTGTATTATATGTCATATGTATACAGATTGTAAATATTCAATTAAAAAAAAGATTTAAAAAAAAACAAAAACTTATTTCTTAAAAATAAGATATAATTTTTTGCCATATTTTTTCTGAAACAATAGATCCGCCTCCCACTTTGGTGAACACTTCAGCAATTACTTCACTAATGGCCCTGAAAAAATGTAAAAAGGACTAGACCAGAGTTTTGTTTTATTGTAATGATAGATCTTTTTCAAATTCATGCTTATCAGTACCTATAATAATAATAATCAAATGTTTTAAGAATGCTGCCTGTAAACAATGCACGCAAAACAATCACTCTTGTCAGAAGTACAGTCTGCAATTCTAACGCGACTACATGCGTGGAGGACTCGTTCCGCTGACCTAGTCTGATGCCCGAACTTTATCAGATGTCAGGCACCGTTAACAACGAACCAGATTCTCCCCCTGCGTTTTCGGACAGGTAATTTATAGGCATGGACGATCTTCGATTTTAGCATCCTGTCCTATATGATTTACTCTACCGAAAAGTAATGTTCGAATATTCCAAACTGGTTCGCGGAACGGCTAAATGATACAGCATTCGGTTTGTATTTTGCAAGATCAAATAACTTAAATAACTGAAGGTTGTCCATATATTAACATAATACTCCAACATCTTAAACGAATTAAAATAATTTCCAAAATATAACCACATACTAAATAAAATCGCATGTTTTTTTTTTTTTTTTTTATTATTATTTCATTTTATATTGAGCTAATTATTTAAACTGTGTGAATAAGTATATGATAATAAGTATGCTACTGATAATAAGTATATGTACTGTGATAAGTATATGATGTTGCATTAGATGTTATAATTTCAATATTGTTATTGTATATATGTTATGGTTATATTGGGTGAGTCGCCTTTGTTGCGAGAGCTCAATAAATAATAAATAATCAAAAAATAATCATAAAAAATGGGTGAAAATGAGTTGTTTTGAAACATTATTCAATTTTCACATTAGATTTTATGATGGTTTTAATGAATTTTAAATGAAAATATCACCACTTTCAGTTTCAGGGAGCCCTATAGATGCAAAAAAATGGGGAAAAAAATATATCTATCGGAAAAAATGGACATGAGACATTTTGAAATTCAACACCTCAATTGTCAAAAAGCCATTGTACTGAGAGGTGTAAGGACTTATTGACTAGTACTAAGTTCGTGTATACTAGCCGTTTTGGCCAACGGCCAAAGCCACGTTGAATACACCGGTTCCCGTAGATCACCGAAGTTAAGCAACGTCGGGCGTGGCCAGTACCTCAATGGGTGACCGACCACATTCTGTTGGCATTATTAAGGGCACAACCTGTAGATAGCCCGGCGCTAATGGCCAAGTTGTAGATGCGCCGAAAAAAAAAAAAAAAAAAAAAAAAAAAAAAAAAAAAAAAAAAAAAAAAAAAAAAACTAGCCGTTTTAAACAGTATTTTGTCGGAAATTTGCAATAAAGGTTACAGCCTGAACGGCTTCTCGGTAGGTAAATATCTGTTAAATCGTGTAGATTATTAATCTTCTGTCAGTTTAAGGAACATTGTGCCAAATTTCATCAAAATTAAACCAATTTTGTAGATGCAGAGCGCCAACAGACAAATATGTATATATATATATATATATATATATATATATATATATATACACACACACATATGTACATATACGTACAAGTCATCAGATCCTACCATTCAGATTTACTTCATGGCGTCAACCGAAACTTCCTCGCGTCGATAAAAGGGTCTTCCTCCCTATATTGAGGAAGGAAAAAAGCGAATTCCTATTTTGCTAATTGTGTATTTATTTATGCTAATTAATTCGTTAACTGCATTTCCCCAACCCTCCCCTCGCCATCCTAGAGAGCGCTGAACTCCAGCCGAAAGGTCAAAGAGGTCTGAGAATAACTTCCTAAAGACAACCCTCGGAGCTGGCTGATAACAAACTACCTCTTTGGAATACTCGATGAACCTGCAATAAATCCTCTTAAACGGGTTCTCAGGATGAATTGTCTTCTGTAAATTACAGACATCCAGCTGGATAGTTACTGACATCTTGACCAGTGTATTATGTGCAATTCCAAGTTACAGTGTTTAATGTCTGTATTAAATGCACATTTAGTGAAGCGGTACTCACTTGACTTAGAATTGTTTGTTGTTTGAGGTGTTTTGGGGCAAAAAAACCCCATGGTCGTCATCGCCCTACCGTGTAGAAAAGCTACACGAATTAGTCATCGCATGCTCCTGAGATTCCACCCCCCTTTTTTTTCTTTATTTATTTTTTTTTGTTATTTGTTTTCATTCATTTTAGCGCGGTTCCTCCCTCCCCATAGGGAGGAACCCCGCTTATAAGGTTGATCTCATGACGCAATCCGGAAGACTAGAAAAGTTTGCGTTTCAGAACCCCTAGAGACCGAAAATGATGGTGGTTAAAATTTGTATATATATATATATATATATGTATATATTTATTTATATATATATATATATATATATATATATATATATATATATATATATATTTGTCTGTTCGCTCTCTAGGTCGAAGACGAATGGTCCGATTTTGATGAAATTTGGTACAAAAATCTTTCGTCTAATTTGAAAGGTCAAGTTCGTTAACCAGCAGAATCCGCCCACTGGAAGATGGCGTTTGGGGCGAAATTCGCGCAAAAAAAAAATCGTAATGCTTACGTTTTTGAGTTCATAAGCTTGTAAGTACTCGTTTTATAGGCTTCTTGGGCTAGGAAAACGAATGCAACCATTTTCAAGGCGATAGCTTTAACCGTTTTCGAGAAAATCGGAAAAATAGTTTTTGAATACCGTTTTTGGTTTGGATACTTAGAATCATGGGATTCAGTTGAAACATTTTCTGCATGTTCTACTTTCATTAAAACTAATGTGTTGAAATTTTGGTTACGTTTGGAGTTAAGGAAGGGTTAGAATAAAATATTTTATTAACAGACATAAAAAGGTTTGGTAACTTTGTATACTTTCCTTAATATCTCGAAAAATGTTGAGGATCTTGGTAAACGGAAAAATACCATTAGAAAGCTTACTAAATGCTCTACAAAAAGGTTCTGATGAAAGTTTTGATTAGGCGATTCAATCGGAGAAGGAAGTGCTTAAAACTTTAAAGTAATTGATTTCGCTTATTCGAACTGTTCTTTTTGTCTGTTTTTATTCCTTGTTATTTTTTAATTGCTTATAGTTGGATAATGTATTTGATAATAAATCAGGTTAAGAAAAGTAAAAAAAACAATTTCATGTTAGAGATATGGATTTCCTAGATATAGCTTTACAACTGCCTAGCGGGGTCCTTCCTAGGGAGGGTTGGCCGACCCATCCAGGTAAGATCGTAAATCAAGACCTTTCTAGAAATGTGGACCCAAAATAATAACAGCTTCTATTTTAATCATTCTAAATGAGTCTAGGGATAAGAACGGAACCGCGCTAAGATGATGCAGTTCCTGCGAGTCGGACTTTTTTTTATTATTTATTCATTTTCTTTTTTTTACTTAGAATTGGACATAGACCCCCTCGAGTACTTAATGACTAAAATAGAAAAAACTAAATGCAAAAAGTCCGTCACGCAGGAGCTACATAACTCAACCCATTCTTCAGAGGTGAACTGTATCCCTGAATAATTAGAATTAGATATAAAATTAATAAGTACAGGATGAAAATAGGCTATACCTCACAGATGTGCAATAATTTCTGAATATGGTGGATCGAAGAAAGCTTGTGGAAAAGAACGGGGGTGAGTTTTGACCACCCATTAAGGTAAGGGTGGTCGAATACGACAGGGATGTTGAGTGAGGTGTCATAAAAGTGAGGTGATAATAAAGGACTTTTTTTTTACCAATTTTACTTAGAGTATAATCCAGTTAATGAGAAACTTGATAATGAAGCTATCTCCTCTACCTATTACAATATTTTTCATCTATTAAAAACATCCACCTTAAAATCCACATCCTCCCCCAATAAATAAATAAAACCTTTCGTACCGGCCTTCCTTCTGTTATCACCACAAATTTTAAATCTGTATTAAAGTACCTTTAATTTAAACTCTAGCTGTAACAATTGGGCGAGTGCTGTAAAATATTTTTGAACAAATAAATACATTACAAAATAATAACATTGGCATCACTATACTGTGTCTACCAGGACAATACAATTTACTGATGTAGACATCCTAGCAATTCTAGCAACAAGACGATGTACTGCAGACACACTCATTACAGAACCCGACATGAAACAGATTGTAAGGACTCACGTACTCAATAAATGGCTGGCTGAATGGTTATCTTTGAACGGTAACAAGCTTCGGGAGATAAAGCCATTCATAAAACAATGGAACTCCAGCTATAGAAGCTGCCGGAGAGAAGAAGTAGTCCTTACAAGACTTAGAATTGGACATACATTACTAACTACTCTTACTTGATGACAAAACAAGACATACCACTATGTACAGAATGCAATAAGACATTAACTGTAAAACTCTTACTAACAGACTGCAGGAAACGTGAAAACATCAACATACAACGTGATATGTACGAACTCTTGACAGATGGTAGCCCACACATATCCACATCTGTCACGTTTTTTAGTATATTTCTTCATACTATGAAGAAATATACTAAAAAACAAAATATTTCAATGTTTTAAAATTAAATTTTATTTGTACAAAATAGAGCGAAAGGACCACATTTTTAGTTTTAATAATTTATTACTTACCGGTTTTTAATTTTATAGTTGACCTTTATGATTGGTCTTTTTATTATTTTTTTTCCTTTCGTTTTTTCTTGTATAGTATACATTTTGAAAATTTCATTTGTTTAATTAAATGTTTTATTTATTTATTGATAAGGCTTCGCAACTTTGGCGAATCGCCAGAGTTAAATGTTTTATTTTAGCACTTTCCTCCGAAGGAAAGTAGCTATTGAGGTTGCACTCATGACGGAATTTTTGAAAAATTTCTTCAAATCTTTATCGATCCTACCTAGTAGACACCGAAAATGACCCCCGTTAAAATTTATATATATATATATATATATATATATATTTATATATATATATATATATATATATATATATATATATATATATATATATATATATATGTCTGTTAACACGATAGCGGCCAGAGTTTTTGTTTTTCGTCACGAAACTTGGGATATAGCATTCAATTAGCAAACGATTGAACGAGTTCGTTAACCACCAAAATCGGTCCACCGGAAGGGGGGGGTTTACCCCGAACCCAAAACACTAATTTGACCATTTCAGCCGTAATATTTGTTATATTTCAACGAAACTTAGTATTCGTAGTGGCAATATAGAGAGAAAAGTGATATATAAAAATGAACTAAATCGCTTCATAAGGAGGGGGGGGGGGGGGGGGTTACTCCGAACCGACAATACCAATTCGCCACTACCAGCCGTGATTTTTAATATTTCGACGAAACTCGGTATTCATAGTGGTAATCTACAGGTAAAATAAACAAAATCGGTTCATTAGGAGCCAGACGTAGGTTCACAAAGCCGCCGCAAGGAGCGCTTTCTACCACTAGAGTGACTGTATCCTGTTCCTGCGTTAGATCAAAATACGATAATATGAGGTTTTTTGTATTTATTACGTAGTGTAATAGGTACCATCTGGAAGCAAATTAATAATTGATCAGTTACTCATTACAAATTTAAAAGAGAACTATTCATGTTTTTATTTTATTTATGTAGGATATTTTAAGCAAATTGTTCTGGAAAGCAGTCTACACTACCCAAATTCTGAGGAAAGTGCTTAGTTATGCAGCTCCTGCGTGACGGACTTTTTCGATAGGTAGTTTGTTTCGGTAATTTAAGTCTTCCGAATACCGTGTCAAAGATAATTGTAAAGCTTGATGATGTTGTTACAGTTAATACTTCTCTAGTAGTATAAAATCTATAATCCCACCAACAGGTGTATATTGCACCCATACTTTTTTAGTAATTTAAGTCTTCCGAATACCGTGTCAAAGATAATTGTAAAGCTTGATGATATTGTTACAGTTAATACTTCTCTAGTAGTGTAAAATCTATAATCCCACCAACAGGTGTATATTGCACCCATACTTTAAGCTATTGCGGATACACATGTTGTAAGGAAGGCCCGCATTGCATATCCTGGCACAGCAGGAAGCCAAGAATCCGGTCGAGCGAGTTTGAAATATCCCCAGGAGGTTTTTGAACCGCTATCTAAGTATTTATCACAATCTCGGTATCACTTTCTGTCACATTTTAAATACTTCAAAATAAAAAAAGTCCGACTAGTAGAAACTGGGCCATATCAGAATGTTTCCATTAATTCGTCTTCCTGCAGTCATTTCATCACCTTAAGTATTTTATAACTCTTAATATGTTGCTGCCCAACAACATGTTATTTTTGCAGGAAGCCTTATGTTGTAATGATAAATTTAATTTAACATTTTAAGGGTATATAAAGGGTAATTCAGGTCTAAGCAGCCAAACTCTAGGAGGTGATTGTAGACTCGATTTCTAACAAAACAGTTCATAAGAAGTATGGCCCGATTTCGAAGGAAAAAGGAGTTATGTCCAATTTTATGTTTTTTTTTTTTTAACGTAGACATATTTTTCATTTAATAAGAAAGGATTGCTCAAAAACAGTTCAAGAAAAATTATTTCTAGTTATGCCATCAGAAAATAGGCAAAACTTCCTTCAACAGTAATTTACTTCACTAAACCCTTTGAGAGAAGATATTTTCTGGACGTCCAATAACGCACAAATCTTAACCGTTTTCAATGCATTTTTTCAAAAATGAAACCTAATAAAATTTAGAAAAGCTTTGTTCAGACAGATAGTTGATTTTTTTCCTTTGTTTATTAAATTACGAGTAAATAATTCACGAACTTTTACAATCTATATATATAAAAATCACGTGTCTGTTTTTCTGCTTTTCTGTTTTTCTGTTTGTTTGTTCCTTATACAAATCCACACCGTTTGACCAATTTGGACCAAACTTGGCACACATGTACTTCTTGATACGGGAAATCTCCTAGGCTAGGTCAAAATAGTCAAATTTCGAAATTTGGTCAAAAGGTCAAAAGTTTTGTTCAAGAAAAATTGGCTACACTGAACCATTCATATTCTGGCAGTCATTTTGAATAATATCTCAAATTTATTTGTTGATGTTCTTGATAATTAGAATAACTCGAACTCATTGATGACTTTACATCATTATATAATCATATATATATAAAATCTTTTAGGCTTCACAGTTCGGAAGTAACGAGTTCCAAATTGTTAATTAAAGAAGAGTGAATTGTTCAAAAATAGTAATTTTCTTTCCAGTGTTGCCTAGGTGGAGATTAGCAAGCTAAAAAAAACTTTCTTCTTTTTTTGCGAAAAGTTTTTCTTTTGCGAACAAAACTTTTCAGTTTTAACCTGTATGTTTATCTAAATTATAGCCGTATATTCTCAAGATTTGGACAAGTAATATCATATAAGATCAATTTTATTAATTTCTGATGAAAATGTAGAGCAACACTGAGCCCCTAGAAGCCATTAACCATTATCCTTTTTTTTAAGTTTGGTTTGTTTATCTAATTTCCAAAATTTTTTAGTTTTAGTAAAATATTAGTGTTTACCTAAATTATAGCCTTATATTCTTAAAATTTTGACTAATATATATTAATAAGTAATTTCAAATATTAAGTTTTTGATCAGTTGAAAAATGTTGTGATTATCTAAATTATAACCCTATATTCTCAGATTTTGGATTAATATCATATATTAGTAAGTAATTTGAAATATCAAGTATTTGATCTGTTGATTTGGAGTTTCCCGTTTGTTTTCCATAGTTAATTTTTTTGTATTTGTGAATTGCATTTTATCTCATGCATTTTCTTAACATGAACTATGTCTTCAACATTAACCCATTAACCTGCACAGAACTTTAATAATTTAAATACTTTTAGTTCTTTAACGTACCACCTAAAATCATCTATGTGTGACATGATATTTAAACATTTGGGTCATTCCATGTCAAATCAACCCAAAAAAATAGGATTTGACATCCATGATCTCAGATTTTAATGAAACTTGGCATGTTCATTCCTTTCATGGATATAAGTAAGAATATAAAATAGTTTTTGTCAATCTCAAATAGTTTAATTTCATGCCCTGCTAAAGTATTTCAAATTTTGCAGTTATCATCGATTGGACAAAAGAAGTGCACTTAGTTCTAAAATATAAATCATACCTATCGACCAATGTTGATGCCATTTTCTATGACAATACTTCAATAAATATGGAAGCCAGAAAAAAAATAATGTAAGCATAAAGTTATTACAAATGTTCTGAAAAAATCCTGAAGTGTTAAAATGCATTTTGTAAAAATTAAATATGGCGTTCCACACTAAGTGGAATATCATCAAACGATAAAAAGAAAATCACTAACATAGTTTTTTATTATTATTCCAAAAGGTATACACTATCACATGAAAAAATAAAATGTATGGTTTTTTCACTCTTTAATTTTTTTCCCCGTTAAATACAAAAAATTGTTCAATTAAAATTTTAGCTAACAATATATTATTTTTTATAGTACAGCGATTTAATTTTAAAAACTATAAAAAATAACCCAAAGCTATTCAGAATGAAAACTACATGTACAAAATATTCATTACTTCAGTGAAGGGTTTGCTGGGCAATATAAAATGAAATACAGCTTAATTTTTATCACATGTAACTGCACACCAGTAACTAACATTAAAATTTGAAATATTAAGTTTTTGATCTGTTAACTTGCTGGTTTCAGTTCGTTTTCCATAGTTGAATTTTTGATTTGCGAATTGCATTTTATCACATGCATTTGCTTAATAAAAACTATGTCTTTAACAGTAACCCATGGACTGTCCGAACTTATAGCAGGCTCAATATCTACTTGGCTCATACGGAGAATTGTAGTGTTTGTCATTAAACTAGATGCAACATTAGCAAACTCTACTGAGTTTTTTACATTTTTAGTTTCAGATTTGCTCATAACTTCCATTAGAGACCAAGGATTTTACTCTTTCTCCCACCCTATCTACTACACGTTTGTCATGAGCTGTAGTAAAATATTTCTGCTAAAACTTTTTGTGAAATTTTTCTGAATGTATGTAAAGCAATCTTGAAATATATTTATTTTTAAACTGAGACAATGGATTATTACTGTAAATAATTTCATTTTGACAAATCATAATTTTTTATTATTATATCATATAATCTTATCAAAAGTGCGTATACAGAATTCATACCTTTATGTTTAGTATCGGAAGAAATGAGAAAAGTAGTGCATTTGTTTTTGAAAAATAATGCTGCTGTAAATAATTGAACAGTTTCTCAGGACCACAATCCTGATTGAATTCTGTTTTAACAATCGCAAGAATAAGCCATTGCAAGAACGGACGTTTTCTTTTCATTAATCAGTTATTTTATTTTATTTAATTCATTTATATTCATTCTTTTTTTTTATTTCTTTCACCTAATTTGTAATTTTGATATTATAATTTGTTTCTTTTTCAATATTATTATTTTTTTTTGTGTGTGTGTGTGTGTGTGTGTGTGTTTAACGGCGCATCTACAACTTGGCCATTAGTGCCGGGCTATCTACAGGTTGCCACCCTTTTATAATGCCAACAGCACGTGGTCGGTCACCCATTCAGGTACTGACCATTTCAATATTATTATTACTATTTTTATTTGTATTATAATAGTTGTTATCATCATTGCACTATCATATTTCTCTATTTTAATATTATTATTATTATACTTTTAAAACTCAAGAAAAAAATATAAAAAAAAGTGTATATTACTTTGATTGTAATGCAGGGAGTATTGGAAGATGGAACCTGCAGAATCTAAATGAACTCCCTCTAAATAAACTCCCCCCAAGCCATTCAATTTGTTCCTCATATAAATCCACAGCTTTCGAGCGATATTGAACAAACTTTGCACACAGGTAGGGGTTGATATGGGGAGTGTCATAGGCTAGGTCAAAATCATCTGTCAGCTGTCTGCCTGTCTTTATTTTCCTTATACAAATCCACACCGTTTGACCAAAGTTGACCAAACTTTGCACACAGGTAGGGGTTGATACGGGGAGTGTCATAGGCTAGGTCAAAATCATCTGTCAGCTGTCTGTCTGTCTTTATTTTCCTTATACAAATCCACACTGTTTGACCAAAGTTGACCAAACTTTGCACACAGGTAGGGGTTGATACAGGGAGTGTCATAGGCTAGGTGAAAATCATCTGTCAGCTGTCTGTCTGTCTTTATTTTCCTTATACAAATCCACACTGTTTGACCAAAGTTGACCAAACTTTGCACACAGGTAGGGGTTGATACGGGGAGTGTCATAGCCTAGGTCAAAATAATCTACCAGCTGTATGTTTGTTCCTTACAACTATATAATATAAAGTTGGTGTAGCATGGCACACTGGGTAACAGCTAGTCTACTATATATTTGTCAAATACCACTCACTCACTCACTCATCTATCAACGCCCAGCCCAAACCGCTCGACAGAAAATTTTGAAATTTTGCATGGACACTCCCTATATAACGTAGGCGCTCGCTAAGAAAGGATTTTTTGATATTCGTATTTTTAAGCATTTTTAGGGGGGTTTAAAGTTTGAATTGGTTAGAGAAGGCAAGCCTAGGCAGCCTGCGTTGCTAGGACGATAAAGAACAGCTGTTACCTTACATTATCTATCTCATAGTTTTATTTCTAATTGAGGTTAATTTCAACTATGATGGCAGACCTTGAATTACTAGAAATTAACTGTCCCTCATAGAGTTTTAATTGCGTTTCTTTTCTGCCTGTCCCCGTCAGATAGGCTTGCCATATTTTTGGAGAGTTAAACCGGGACACATTAATATGGGATGGGCATACCAGGGGGGGGGGGGTAAAAAGAGTACAAATTAAAAGCAAAATGGTTGGTGAGTTTTAAGCCTAGCAACTAACGGGAAGGGGGAATCCTAAACTGTTAGTCTACCCAAACCTTAAAAATAAGAACGGAACTTTTTTTTCTACTTGATTTTCTTAAAACAATCTCTCAGCCAAATAGTAGTGTCCGGCAGCTGGCAGCGCTGTGCAGGTAGTTCCAGCGTTTTACAGTTAGATTACTTCTCATATCTTTGACACTGTGAGCAGTAGTAAAAATGTTGATTGTTGAAAAGTAACCGATTTATAAAAGATTCTTATAAACATGAATTCATTACTTTTTACATCTAACAGCCTTTTCCGGGACATTGATAAAACTGGGCGGGACACCGAAACAATTGCAAAATACCGGGAGAGTCCCGGTCAAACCGTGATGTATGGCATATCCTTAGGTTTTCCAGGCGAGGTAATAATATCCGGAACCCTTGCACAGCCTCCTCGCCTATAACCTTGTTAATACTCGTAAATATATTGGGTGTTACCATATGACTTCTTGGAAACATAAACTTTTAAATTTTAACGCCCATTGATTAAAATATAGTATGACGGGAACCGTGCTGTAATTAACTGCACAGAATTGTATAGTAACGTAATTTTAATGAAACATTATTTAACGTAATGAAATAACTACTTATCTGCCGTGACGAAGCACGGGTATTCAGCTAGTTGAACATAAAATAAAATTTCATTTTTCATCTAACTTAATATCAGAACTTATATAGCTGAAATTAAGCATTCAAACCCTGATTAGGCTTGAAAAAAATCAGACTGACATCTTTAAAACGTAAATTTATCATAATTCAACAAATAGAATTATTGAAGTAATATGATTTTTGAATGATTGCATAATAAATTTTGATTTTTCCCAAGTCTAATCAGGGTTTGAATGTTTAATTTCAACGATATCAGTACTGATATCAAGTTAGTGGAAAAATATAATATTATTTTATGTTAAGTTGTAAAAGTTCTTGAATTATTTACACGTAAGTTATTAATAAACAAGGGGAAACAAAAACAATAGTCAGAGTTATTATAAATTTTATTAGCTTTCAGTTAAAACAAAAAAAAATGCATTGAAATCTGTTAAGATTTAGAGGGTAGCCGTTTTTGAAAGATGATATTTCGTTTGGCCCACTGCGCGCCGTTGCACAGTTTCTGTGTGCACCACGCCGATTCAGAGCATGAGAACTTGTAGGCGGTTGTGTTCGGTAGTTGTTCTTAAGAGGCGGGCTTCTTCAATTTTTCAATTTTCACGTTTTGTGAAGATTGTTACTTTATCTGTTAAATCTGTTTAGAATCTTGTCCTACGAGGACACTTCCCGTTAAATCCCGAGGGAAGACAATGCAAGCAATAGAGACGGACCCGAGTCCAGTTCCTATTGTTCTGAGCCGATCCTTGCAGATCAGCGGCGGTATTGTTCTGATCGTGTAGGAGATCGTGATCGGTGACACGACACAGCTACCCCCTAACACGGATGCCTAATTAATTTCCTAACAAGATTGCAACAGATTGGTTTCGCACCTTCAATAGAGGCATAGTTCACATGCCCTGATTTTTTTATTTTTTATTTTTTAGCGAATGACAATAATGAATGAATTCTATAAATGATGATTTGAAACATTTGAGCTGACTTGAGATACGTATTCTACTCAAATATTAAAGCAGGCGTAAGTTAATGACATAAAAAGTACGGAATAAATTAAAAATAAAATCGATAATAGGTGGTACCAATAAATTTTATATTTAGAGATTAAAAATTCTCTTGTAAGAAACATTATCGGATTTTAGAATCGTTAATTATTCAAATGACACAACTGCCCAACATATTGAGCCTTTTAGTATTGACTCAGCCGTGGACGATGGAAGCTGTAGCCCCATGGGCTGTTTAAAAATTGCTTAATGTTTTGACCAGAAATAGTCATATTTTTAAGCTCCTAAAAATATGCCCCAAGAATAGCGTGGAGAATATAGAACAGAAAATACTAGCGTTAATGACCTTATAGTTTGATATGCTTTAAACCCAACCAAAAAAAAAAAACAAAAAAAAATAATTAAAGTAAATTTAGTAATATTAACAGCCACACTAATAGTTGATGCGCCGTTAAAAACGAAAAACAAACAGTAACAGCCACAATAAAAAGTATGTTTTATGGAACCGTTTCCAACCTGAAGTATGGTCTTAGGTTTAGACATCTCCTGTGGAATATTATTTCCTAGGAAAAGAATAATTCCGACTACACAATAGAATTACCTAAAAGCACTGAAATCATGTTTTTTTATAAAAAGGGACGCGAAAATTACTCCATCCTTAATATCCTTATAAATTTGAAGTAAATAAATAAAAGCGTATTCAGAGAATGACGAAAACTATTAAATGGATAGATGTATTACAAAACGATTCAATGATCAGAAAAAAAAAATAGACCACCCAATTCAAAGGGGCTGACATTTTATCGAAATTGCAACTTGAAACAATGACCATCAATTTAATGTCGTCCACTTTGGAATAATGTCCTTCACTCTCTCCTTAACTACCAATATAAGGTGCTTCTGCTTATCCCAGCAACTTGAGGTCAGCACACTTACAACTTATCCACTCTAGCAAGAAATATGATCAAAATGAATTAACCTTTTGGAGAATGATAACAGAAAGTCATGTTTTTCATATTCAAAAACTGTCAATGATATAATTTGAATGAAAAGAAAAATTCTGATTCACAGGATCTGCGTTTACATATCAAGTTTATTACTCCTGATTTCATTTATACAATCTAGAACAGAAAAATCTTTTTTTCTTTATAAACATTTTGCAGTCATTGGTAGAAAACAACTTAATGAACGCATTTTATAGTTAAACAAAATTAAATTGAACCGATATTTATATTATATATATATATATATATATATATAAAGGGTGGCCCAGATAAGCGGGCCACAAGAGAAATAACTACTAAACGGTTTGGGATATCGACATTTTTCAAAGGGACAAAGTTGTAGTTCTTGTCGAGATCTATAAAATAGTGCCCTTGGAAACGAGAAAATAAAACTTCTAAGGGCTTAAATTGGCATTTGAAGGAAAGGATTTCCTCTTTACCCATATTTTGCATTATATTTTTAAAATGTACTGACAAAACTAGGAAGAACCGTGCAAACGGGGTTTCGATGCGTCAAGTAGTTTTCTGTAAAGATAAGTTTTCATTTGCATGTATTCCTCATGTGAAATTCAAAAAAAAAAGCACTTGAATTTGTTTAAATAGTATTTTTCGGTACTTATAGAAACAGTTTAAAGACAATTTTTAACATTGTTATTGACATTGGTAGGTAAATGGAAGTATTGATCATAGTCAAACAAAACCAAGTCCTCCACATGGTGTCTTTTACCTCTAATAAAAACGGACATGATATTATTTTTTACTGTCTTATCTTTGATATTTATGGGAACAGAACTTATTGCCCTGGACCATTATATGGATCGAAAAAAATCTACATTAAGAACACGTTGTTATATGTATTTATTAAAAATATGGACTTGGTGTCCTTTTCCTCCAGTGCACTCGACTAATGAACTGGAGGACCTGAGTCTAAACCACGAGATTTTTTTTATCTTCTAGTATCGTCGTTCGAGGGGTGGAATCGGGATCCCAAACCGTCCCTAGGCTTACAGAGCCTTTAATTAATTTATATATTAATTACAAAGGGAAACGTCAGGCGGCCGGAGCATAATACTGACCACACTATCTCCCTAGTGTGCCCTATGGTCAAGAATCATGTAGCACTACACTATCTGTATCTTAGTAGATACACCCCGGACTTGGTGGTAGGCCTCGGATATCGAGGGTCTCCCCCTTGCCAAAGCAAGGTTGGGCGCAAGCATCCAATGCGGGCCACCGGATAGAGACAATTAAATAAGGAAGGTCCATAAAATGTTTAAAGCTTCGAGAAACCTCTCGAAATGAACAAGCGATGTCCTTTGTGATAACCCAACATGTCCTTGTATAGCAAGAATCAATCTTTACTCAACAAAAATAACAACTTCGCCCTCAACATGGAGCTATCAAAAAAATTATACTATCATCCTCATTTCTCATCTGCACAAATTCTCAGTGTATTGCACTGCCGAAATCACTATTTGTAAACCCGCCTTGACATTCACCGGCAATCTACTCCCCGGACTACATTCTCTATATATCGATAATAACCGATCCGTGTTTCACCTATATTCTAAAGAATCGATTACCAGCAAGGTCGAATTTTAATAAGCTTCGTGTTCATCTAGTATAATCTACCATTTTTTTTTTTTGTGTAGGCAGACGGCCAATGAATAAAATTCCGAATTAATATCTCAATTTTAATAAAAGTGGCTCTACACGTTTCACTCCATCGGATGCCTCTTCAAGAGCCTAAAAACTAAGTACAGCCTAATGGAACGTAGGAGAACCTTCCGCTAAACTGGCCACGTCATGACGGAGATGCTGTGTCATTAAAAATGTTAATATTCACTATCATTTGTTTATTACATAGGTCGGCTAGGTTATTCTCATATTCTTGGTGGTTTCGAAAATGTTTGAGAATCAACTCTAAGACATCAATAAATTTTCGTTATTGCATTTTTTAGAAGTTTTAATTAAGTATGAATAGGAAGGCTACAATTTTTTATTTATTTTTTTTTTTTTTGTGGCGAAACTTGTTCTAGTTTCCAGAAAAATCGGTCCATGTGGTTAACTCCAAGTTCAATTTTTAACGTTCATTGTAAATTGTACATACTATCATAGTATTTTTTGTAGGTCATATATGAATTAATGGTTTTATTTAACAGTAATATTACAATATTTACCAAAAAAAAAACTCTCGATAATGGACATCTGTCAGTTGCTTGTAACGGTGTGCTTCTCTAAAGGAGTGCTCAGACTGACAAAAAGTTGAAGATGTCGGTCTTGTGCAAAAATATTGGGGGTGTGAGGGGAAAAATTGTGCAAGAAAAAGGATATTCATTATTTTGTAGAGCGTTCAAAAGTTAGACATTTTTTGCGGACTTGTCAATATTTTGTACAAGTACAACTTACTAATTCTGCTATTAACGTACCTTGTATATATTTATGAATAATGAATGTGAACTCCTGTATGCATGTGCACAGTGCCTCCCATGTCTCCATAACGATTTATGAATAATGAATATTTACTCATGTCATACGATTTCATACAGTACCTTCCTATAATACTTGCAGTTTTCGTTCCTTTCTATAATCCTGTATGCATGTGCACAGTGCCTCCCATGTCTCCATAACGATTTATGAATAATGAATGTTTACTCATGTAATACGATTTCATACAGTACCTTCCTATAATACTTGCAGTTTTCGTACCTTTCTATAATCCTGTATGCATGTGCACAGTGCCTCCCATGTCTCCATAACGATTTATGAATAATGAATGTGTACTCATGTAATACGATTTCATACAGTACCTTCCTATAATACTTGCAGTTTTCGTACCTTTCTATAATCCTGTATGCATGTGCACAGTGCCTCCCATGTCTCCATAACGATTTTATTGATAAAAGTCGGAGCGATGTACGATGAAAATTTCAGGTCCTCAAAGCTGTTTCCAGATACTTTGCTTAGAAACGCAAAGTGAGACTCAATCTTTAAGTTGGCAAAATCGATGTCCTCATTTGTGTTTTACGTTTCTCAATCAGATGGAAAACCGTACTCAATAGATGCTCAAACACCTGTTCATTGTGTACTGCCCAAGAAGTGAAAAACGGTTTCATTTTTAATACTATTGCACATAACTAATGTATTTTATTAGGGTCCCACAGCCTATAGTTTAGATTCAGGAGTTCTCGTGCCTTAAGGATTAATCTCACAACATTTTACATATATATATATATATATATATATATATATATATGCATGATGTTTATTTTTCGTCGCTGGGATGATGACGCAATACCATCAGCGCTACTAACGGACAGAATCCCAACTACACCAGGGAGCTTCAACACCATTGGTCCGCCGATAATGGGTAGAAAGGGACCGAAATATCCCAGGAAGAAGTGAGGAGGAGTACCACCCCTGGAGAAAAATTCTGTTCCATGTAAATATATATATATATATATATATATATATATATATATATATATATATATATATATATATATAAAAGTTAGAATCAGTGAATTGACAAATCTTATCTGAAATAAATCTAATAGTTTAGATCCTGCTCATAACCTTAACCCAGAAGATTTTAGAGGAGCTAGAAAAAAACAGGAACAGTTCGTGCGTAACCAGTCTCTTCATCTAGCCATTGAAGTATTTCCGTTCGATTTGTTTCACCGTCCACGGTGCAAAAATAGGCATTTCTTCCGGATTAATCGTTTCTTATTCAAGCCTCTAAATATATCATTCATGTTTAGATGCTATTATTGAATATGATGTTTGGCAGTATTCAGAATTTGAAGTTCATTTGCAAATTTGAAGTATTTTTATTGGTTATGGCAAGTGAAAACACCTGGTAATATGATACAATATGTGGGTTCTGTGCTCAATACCTCCCAACATCATCCTCGATTAACGCCAGGAGGACGCCAAGATGACGTTGAAAGGGCAAGCTCCATTCTGCTCCGACCAGTGGCTGGAGTTGACGAGAAATCGGTGAGCCAAAGACATTAAAGGGCTTGAAGAAAGAGAAAGCCATTGTTAACACTTAACTTGATCACTCTATGCAGATCTCTGGGCCACTGTCTTCTGAGTCGCCTATGTTGGGAGATTGGATGGTCGATGTTAATAGGGAGAGGACTTCAGGAGTTTGTTGAGAGGAAAGTTGTTTGTTTTATTTTTTTCTAATCCTTCCTTAACACGAAACGCTACTAAAATTTGTATCTCTTAGTTTTGATTAATGTAAAAGTTCTTGAAATTTTTCAACTCAATCCGCCATCTTTAAGTATCCCTTTTTTCACTTTTATTAAAAATAAAACCGTTTTAGATTTGAAAATGGTCTCATTCGATTTCCCTCATCATATTACCTGTAATGGAAGGCTATAAACGCAAAGCTGTACTTTATATTTTCCCATTTATTTTTTTTTTTTTCTGGGACTGGGAATTTAAAGAATTAAATTTATAAATGAGACAATCGGTAAATTTGCTGAATTCTAAAAACAAATAAAAAAAAAAAAAAAAATTATGTGGCTAAAGTTCTCTCTGTATGAAATCATCTTATTTGCAATCTATCACAATAGTTTAATGTTTTCATTAATTAATAGAAATGTAATTGCTAAGAGATTATATTTCCGCAATCCTTATTCTTAAAATGGATTAAAACTGCCTAAAAATAACGCCGGCAAAGGCTAAATTAGGCGTGAAATTTACTAATGAGTCGAAAAGGAGATAGTCTTAATAAAGGTTGGCAGGCTTGAAGAATTTTATTTGGGGGGGGGGGAGCCATTAAGAACTAACGGTGCCAGAAGATTCGGGGGTCCTATCTTACACGTCACCTGTTTTAATGTGGTCCCAAGCTAGTGGAATGTGATTGGATGGTGAACAGTATTATTTAATGAATATATTATTCGATAATTTATTGGAAAACCGTTTAGTTGAGACTTAAGTTATACACACATTACATCAAATTCAACATATTTCATTTCCATTGTATATTATACATCAGAACATGTTTATTATAAATTAGAATTGTTGAGGTAAGTGGACCTATCATGGTACGTCACAATAAGGCCCGGGGCACACGGTGAGACTGTTCAGCAACTCCCGTTGCAAACTACTGGGTTTTGACCTCGGCAATGTATTTGAATTGGGAAGCGCTCACGACCCTACTGAGTTTTGGCGATCTCAAACCAGTCTGAAACCAGTCACATGCAACTGTGGGCCTGCAGTAGCAATTGCGTTGTATAAGACCAAGTGGCATTAAGCTTGTGTTTTAACAGCCGTATAGGGTCAATCTCAACATGAGGACTCAACATGAAGCTCTTCTTCAAGGAAGGACCAACCAGTCTTGTAAGATCCAAAAAGGAGACTTGTCATTCTGTAAAAAGAGTTTAACATTCTAGCTCTCTAGCTGCTATAAATAATCATGAATTCACACTCTTGCTGAAATAAGGGTGAACCCAATGCTCTCTCTGTGCTCTTCGTCCTCTTCGGTATTGTTAATAGTTAACAACATCTTCTTCGTCTGCGTCTAACATATTAAGGTCACACGGTCAAGCCAAGGCTTTAAAAATAAACACGTACTGCGCTAAATAAACAGTACACTTTTACTGCATCATAGGCGCAACTGATTTACAACAAGCCTTTTGTCAGTACACCTGTGTGCGGACAGAAGTAATGTTTCAGTTGCAGACTGGTGTCAGGCGGAACTGGTTTGCAACGAGCAAATCTCATTATATGCGTTTTTGTATAACTAATAAATAAATTATATGCATATTTTCATTCAGAGTTAAATTTTACTTACGCTACAAATTGATTGAGTCTTCTAGAAATTCTTGCTTATATTGAAAATTAGAATCATTTGAAGATTACTCGATTAATGAATGAAACGAAGAAGAAGTTGACTGACTTGATTTGAAGTATAATGTTGCAAGTTGGGAAGTTGCAGTCGGTCCAGCAGACCGGTCTAACAGCACACGGACTTCGCCTCAGGGACTTACTTATAATAGCAAAGTAAATTTATTTTCAAACTTCTTTATCGCATTTAACGAAGCAACATTTCATCCTCCTTTCAAAGGAGAAAATATTTTTGACGTTGACCTCCGTAAAATACAAATATCGTCGAATGAGTGGATCGCTTGGCCATCGATAATGTGGTTTTCAGAGTTGAATAACCTGAGGCGAACTGGGCTTATCATTGGATGTTATCTGGCGAGTGAAGAGTGTACATTTCTCGGGTTTTTATTATAATTAGTTGCGAAATTATAGAGGGATTTCTATTTTTACTTTTTTTTGCCGCCTAATGTGGACGTGTTTTTGATCATCGATGAGAGAATGATAATTGAGAATAGTTAAACATTGCAAACATCATATCCGACCTTTTATTATTAGATGTAAGGAAATCGAAGAAAATTTTGGCTTGGTAATTCCACGTGTAAAAACACACAATCATTCAATAACACCACCATGGACAATACAAAATTTTAACATAGACATAACACTGACAAAATTCAAGAAGACATACCCCATGTCAAATTTGCTATACAAACAATACTTTACAAAACTGACTTCTGAACACGAAAACAGCATGTTTCTCTACACTGACGGGTCAATAACAACAAACGGCGTAGGAGCTGCTGCAATCATGGAAGATGAAGTACACAGCCAAAAACTCCCTCCTTGCTTCAGCATTCTTGGAGCGGAACTGCATGCCATTCTCCCCGCGTTAAATAACGTCCCATCATCACACCTAACACACATAATCATCTGCAGTGACTCTTTGAGCTCGTTGCAATGTTTACAAAACATATACTCCACACATCCTACTTGCACGGAAATAAAAGAACAAATTCATAACTTACGAACTTACGGTAAACATGTAACACTATGGTGGCTACCAGGACACCAAAACTTAGGACTAAGTACAAATGTGGACCGACATGCTAAACTTGTAACGGAAACAGAAACTTACCAACCACTTGAGTCATACTACAAAGACAAGGTACACTGACCAAACTATCTTAAATAATTGGCAACTAGACTGGACTAACACTACAGAAAACAAATTAAGGACAGTGAAGTCTACAGTTAAAGATTGGCCTTCGTCATATAGAAAATCACGGTGAGAAAAAGTGGTAGTAGCAAGACTACGCATTGGCCACAGCCGTCTGACTGCTATTCATGCAAGTTATACTAAAGACATCTCTGTTTATTAAGTTTTCTGCATTTTTCTTTAGTTTCACCATCTTTTCTCAGTTTTTATAAGTATTTTCTGTGAATAATAACCATTTTACCTGACTATTATACCTTTTTTAAGTAGCTTAATTAACAAAGATTTTTTTTGGAATAGCTACTAATATTTTTTTTAATAGAGATAGACTTGAAGTTACAGGTTTTAGGAAAAACAGTAATGTAAATTTTATTTATTGGGTCGTACCATCCGTTGTCCCGTAAAAATTTGATATTTTTATTTAATTAATAGTTGATTCTGAATGTCCCTAATACAAAAAAAAAACAAAAAAAAACTTTCAGCTCAAATGGTAGAAATTAAAAAAAATACCTAAAACTTAAGCAACGGTGACTGATCTTAGGTAAAGCCTAAAATATTAAATATCTTAGAAAGGGGTAACTTTTGGATAAGGAAATATGGTTATTTTTATTATTTTTTTTTTATTCATTCATTTATTTATTTGGAATTTACAACAATGTATAAGATACATGCAATATGGGCTTAAAATTGTTTGTTTTGACCTTAACTCTCACCTCGTGAAGTATGTGGGTCTACTTACCAGTAACCCTGTATATGTACAGGGTGGCCAACAAGAGAAATAACTACTAAACGGTTTGAGATATCAACATTTTTCAAAGGGGCAAAGTTGTAGTTCTCGTCGAGATCTATAAAATGATGCCCTTGGAAATGAGAAAATAACACTTCTAAGGGCTCAAATAGGCCTTTGAAGGGAAGGGTTTCCTTTCTGCCGATATTTTGCATGATAAAGATACGTTTTCATTTGCATGTATTCCTCATCTTAAATTCCCAAAAAAAAGCACTTGAATTTATTTAAATAGTATTTTTGTTAATGAAGGGTTAAGTCAGCTTAGAAGAATGAGCTCAGCATTAAAAATTGTATTTATTGCAAAAAAAAAAAAAAAATCATTATTTGTGATCTGTAATTTTAGCAACTCTTATGCCTAAAGCTCCAATTTTTATGTATTTTATTTTTTAGTTTACACTGATAAGAATCGTTTTGTTGAGTGCTGAACACATTCTCCTATGCCGAATTACCCCTCCCTTAACAAAAATACTATTTAAATAAATTCAAGTGCCTTTTTTTTTGGAATTCCAGATGAGGAATACACGCAAATGAAAACGTAATTTTACAGAGAACTACTTGCCGCATCGAACCTCCGTTTGGACGGTTCTTCCTTGTTTTGTTGGTACATTTTAAAAATATAATGCAAAATATGGGTAAAGAGGAAACCCTTCCCTTCAAAAGCCTATTTGAGCCCTTAGAAATGTTATTTTCTCATTTCCGAGGGCACCATTTTATAGAAGTCGACGAGAACTACAACTTTGCCCATATGAAAAATGTTGATGAATGGCCCGCTTATCTGGGCCACCCTGAATACCTCGTGGAACGCTCCTAGGTGACACTTGTAATCCTCAGGTTGTTGGACTATTAGGCGTTTATATGAAGGTTTCATTAAAATACATCTATATATATATATATATATATATATATATATATATATATATATATAGATGTATTTTAATGAAACCTTCATATAAACGCCTAATAGTCCAACAACCTGAGGATTACAAGTGTCACCTAGGAGCGTTCCACGAGGTCCCGCCCTTCACCTTGCTCCAATGAATGACAGCTCTCATCCAAGGCTGCTCTGGAGTAGAACCATTGTCTAACTCTTCCTTTTCATTCACTAATCAGATTATACACCTCTCTCCTTTTCATTAATTATAAATGACTGCATCCAGTTGCATAACTCACCATTGGTGTCGTAACATCGAAACAATGTCCACTCTATTAGTAGATAATAATGCCGATGGAATCTACTATTGTTATATGTAGAGTACTTTACGTACCATGAAGGATTATCTGTGTATCTTCTTTTTGTTCCGAAGACATGCTTAGAAAAATAGACTCGTCCAAAATATATACAAGTTCATTTAAACTTGTTTTCCTCACGATTGTACCTACAACATTTTAAAAACATTCCAAAGGATGTTTGTGTCTGTTTACGCGAGACCTGGTATCCAGCAATCCAATAACAAACGATTGGATGAGTTCGGTAACCTCCAAAATCTATCAGGATTGGACAGGGTTTAGTCCATACCCAAATTATCAACCATCTTACTGCAAGCGTCGGGAAAAGCGCGTTGTGCTTATCTTGTAAAATTTTACGGTCCACGCTATTACAACATCGCGTCTATTTTTGACACTTGACTAATGAACCGGAGGACTCAGGTTCAAAACCCGAGCGTGCACTAAAGATTTTTTCTTCTAGTGTCATCGTTCTGGGGTGAGATTTGGGGACCCAGGTCGTCCCTAGGCTCACCCAACCTTTAATTAATTAATTAATGGGTACCTGCAAAGGGAAAAATCAGGCGGCCGGAGAATAGTACTGACCACACTATCTCCCTATTGTGCCGTATGATCAAGAATCAGATACCTCTATAGAATCTGCCCCTTTGGTCTCTTAGTGGCCTGTTACGGGACTGTTTTTTTTTTAATCTATTTTTTAGGCGTTTGTGTGTCGGGAAACACTTATTCCCCGTACATATATAATGTATAATTCGAATATAAAATAATGCCTAACATTTTCCGGCAATTTATTAAGAAAAAAAAATACGACAGTGATCAGGGGTTAATATATCCCTGTCCATCCTCACGCTCACCCGTATACACAAAATTATTCATGTGGCTGTAACTTTTGCTTTATTGCAAAGATGGCACTCTATGTTACTATTAAAATGAGCTGTAGTTAAAGTCACTGTTTATTTGGTGCTTCCATTGTCATGGTCGTTAACACCATTATCACCCTGGCAGTCGAAACATTATTTATTGAAGCCACAATTTGTAATAAATAAATTTGATATTGTGTATTAATATTATTTTTGGAATTTTTTCGTTTTTCTTGTTTTCCACGTCGGTGTATCCCTCTGCCGTGGAGGTTTATCAATGTATTCCATGCCTTCTGGTTACACGTAGTTTGATTATGAAGCTACAACAATAATTCCTTATGCAATTATATAAATACTGAAACTTAAATAAAAAACGTAATAATTGCCATAAAGTTTTATTAAGCGCGCTGTTCAAAACGGAGCCTTGTGTTCTGCACCAAACGCTGCAGTAAACTTGGTTCAATAGAGCTGATTTCTCGACGAATATTTTCCTTTAAAGCCACAAGAGATTGGGGATTGTCATTATAAACCCTCTCTTTGAGGTAGCCCCATAAAAACAAAATCCATGGGAGTTAGATCGGGCGACCTCGGTGGCCATGGAATGCCCCCAAAGCGACTGATTAGTTTTGGTTTTTTTTGGGGGGGGGGGGGGGGGGGGGGAATAATCGCTCTTGGAAGTCCCAGTGAGGCTGCTCATTTCCAAATTGAAAGTCGCGAATTTTCTCGTAAACTGCATTCAACCAGTTTACCAGGGAGTCCTTGAAGATGGACTGCTCTCTGGCCGTGGGACATTCATAGCCGAAGCAGTTGCGCGGAATCTCTGCACACACGGACGAAATAAATTTACACTCGGTCCATCACGTATTCGCTGAATACCGAACTTCGAACAAAATTGTCGACATGCAATTACATAAGAATCATTACGCTAAAAAAATGGCTCTACAGCGAACGCGCGATGCTCTCGACCACTGCGACATCGTGACTGACAAATCCGCACAATCGATAATTCCAACGGCGCCACCCTCCCTCCGCACCGTTTATTACTTTTTGAAATAATCGTATTTAAAAATATAAATTTGCCACCAGACACCCTGTATATTATTTTTGTAATAGTATTGTACACTATTTTTTCGTATTTATTATAGTTTTTTATTATAATAAAAAACTAAAAGAAAAAAAAATGAAATATATAAAAATATATACATATGTAATAATACAATACTTATGTGGGCATTCAGATGAATTTATTTAACCTTTTAATGTACTTTTTTTTAATAAATGTATCAAATTCCTGCTACAATTTAATGGAATGTTGTTATTTTTCAGGATAACAAAATCTGATATTTTAAAGGACACCCATGTATAATCTCCACACCAAGTGGTTTTCCTAGGTGACCACCCAACCAAAAGATCCAGTCCTGACCAAACGATCGTTTTCAACATGGTCGGGAATAAAAACTATCATATTTATTTATATTTAAAACGGTATGTTGTAATTTAATATTACATATGTTAATTATCTATTTTGTTTCTAGTTCATTATTAATTAACTTTTATAAATTGGTTAATCAGTGTTAATTAATTCTTTAGTCAGTTTTATTATTTGATTTGCCTATTAAAGAATGACTGTTGCTTTCTGAGCATGGTTTATGTACTCTTATATTTTTTCCGTATTATTATTAATATTTTTTTTTTTTTTAGTTTCATTGCAACAAACATTCGTCCTACGGAGTTCAACAGACCCACGTGTATGAACTTAGGAGTAATTTTCAGAAACATTTCAACCATTCCATCTGAGAGCGGTTAATAAGCAATTTCAAGAAGAAACGTAGAGAGTTGGTCTAGAAGAAGGTAGGAGTGGCTCGACGTTTCTGACGTTTTTTCTCGCATCTTCAATAGACGCCGACCGCGGCTCTAATCCATATATGGAACTCACTTATTAGCGGGACATTTCCAGCAATGAGCCAAATATCAGCGGACTCTGCGCACCTAAACATTTTGGATCGAGGTTCTCCGCCTCGTTCCTGAAATGCTCAGCCAAAGCAACTGGAAACTATTTATGTCCATTCGTAAGTGGGTGTGTGTGTAAATAGTATATATATATATATATATATATATATATATATATATATATATATATATATATATATATATATATATAGGTAAAAATGCAGTTTCCAGCCCTCCAAACCGATTTCTTTCAAACTTTGCACAATAACGTATTTTGATGCACTAAACACGAATACGATAAAAAAAAAAAACGTCGGATTTAACTAGGAAAGAAGTTATTAAGCACTAAAGTTCACTGTTATGCAGGTTATGAGAGCTATTAATTATAGCGAGTTGGATTGACTGGGGTTTTGTTATCTTCTTGAGCGAGCGTAGCGAGCGGAAACGCATAGCACAAATGCCCTTAAGCGACTGGTGAGGATGCCCTTAAAATTAAAAATATTTTCGAATAAATGGTTTCTGAACATTTCAAATGAGAGTTCTCTGTTTCCCAATGTTACATATCTGCGCATGCGCGTGTTTACAAATACGCTGATGACGCCTAGTTTTATAACCTTCCTCACTTTAGTGCTTAATATTATATTCTATTAATTTTAGCGAGTTGGATTGACTGGGGTTTTGTTATCTTCTTGAGCGAGCGTAGCGAGCGGAAACGCATAGCATGTATGCCTTAAAGTCGTCATTTATGCCTTAAAGTCGTCACAAATTTAGTTGTTTACATTAGCTCTCATAACCTTCATAACAGTGAACTTAAGTGCTTAATAACTTCTTTCCTAGTTAAATCCGACGTTTTTTTTTATCGTATTCGTGTTTAGTGCATCAAAATACGTTATTGTGCAAAATTTGAAAGAAATCGGTTTGGAGGGCTGGAAACTGCATTTTTACCATATATATATATATATATTTAGACCGCGAAGGGCCTTCATGTACCTGAAGCACTTTTAAATTGTATTTTCAGCGTAATGCTGCGATCGGCACATTTCGCCTAGAAGCCGATGCGCCGTAAAAAAAGAAAAAAAAAAAAAAAAAAAAAAAAAAAAACCTTCATTAAGCCAAGGAAAATAGCAATGTCGGGCGTAGACAAAACCTGATTGGGTGACCGTCCACGTGCAGTTACCATAAAAAATGGTGGCAACTTGAAGATAGGCCATTTGTTGATACGCTATAAAAAAAAAAATACTCCGATATAACACAAGCCAGTAAGTATATAAACTTAAGAACTAAAACTATACATGTAAAGTATATATATAGGCTACATTGTCAGTTGTTTTAATCATTCTTTTTCTCAGAAGTTTAATTTTGTGGTTGGTTTTTGTTGGAAAATCTTCTCACATTCTGATTAGACAACCCTGTTGATTTTGACGTTTCAAAAAGTGGGCCATTGATAAAAAATGATAAGGAATTCAGGAGAGTGGTATCTCTATTTTGTTCTTAGCAATTTGACAATTTCTCTTTGACCAAAAATGAACGTTGGTCAGATGCTTTGTCTCACTGAAGTAAAGCTTTACTCCGATTGCTCATACCAGAGTGATGTATATTTAATTTCAACGTGAAATTAAATTCTAGAATGTGATATTTACAAACGAACAAAGAAAAATAAAAAATAACTTTTGTAGACTAGAGTAGTAGCAGGACAGGGGTAAGGACGATAACCTTCGCGTAGGCGCCAATGCGAAGGTTACACTTGACTAGGTTAAGGTGAAGGGCGGTTGTAGTATTGCGCAAACGCGGGTCGGCGACCTACGCAGAGCTTACCACCGGCCGCTCCCCTCCCGCCCTCCTAGCGCTCATTTGAATTTTTAATCTTCCTTGAAAATACCGTTCATCCAGAGCTGGGTCATAGGAAATACACACACGGATATAGGTTTGATTTGTTTATTGATGTATAGATTTAATATTTAGGTAGGGCTAAGAATCTTGACATTTTTAATAATAAATTCTTTGAACATATCGCCATAGCCAACTTGAATACCCCGTTGATCCCGAAGTTCAGCATCGTCGGGCGTGGACAGTACCTGAATGGGTGACCGTCCAATTGCTGTTGTGATTATAAAAGGGTAGCTACCTGTCCATCGTCCGGAGCTAATAGCCCAATAGTTGATACGCTTTAAAAGAAACAAAATATTAGAGAGGAGGTCGTATAGGTTGCGAAGATACATACTGTCGAGGTAGGTCGTGATTTGTCTTAATAAAACTATATTTTTTATAAGAAAATGTTTTCCATTTATGGTGACGTTTCAGATTAAAATTAAAGCCTTCATCAGGACCATAAACAAGAATGACAGAGCTAATGCTTAGTTATATACATACAGAAGGAATCATCTTCTTCGTAAACGCATTAAAGGTCAATTAAGATTCAAGAACTTGTCTTGGTAATTAAGTTTCTTCCAACTTTTCCCGGCGCATTACTATTACACTAAGATTTACTTATTCGGGACTGATATACTGACGGAAGGTTGATTGGCCTCTTAACTCCTCCTTTATACCTCCAAGAAGGTAATCGAAGGTTTCTATGCTAATTAGGTGGTATTTATTGCATGAATTACTCATTTTCATTTCACTAAGGCTTCGTTACTGAGGAGCTGTGCCTAGATCGGATCGGATAGGGTCGGGAGAAATAAGCGTCCAATGTAGGTGCAGCCAAAGATGCATTTCTTTGAAAAGAAGCCAAAGTGCTAGAAACGAGTCTGGGTAATAAAGATTGTTATAAGGTTCAACTTAATTGATCTCTAAGGCCTGACAAACATCAGTCATATCAAAACAATCCAAAAAGACAAGTTAGTTGCTGGACAAACGTATTGAACCCACTTGTCCACTACATGTGAACGATAACTTGTCACTTGTCACAAAGCCAGCTTTGTGATAGAACCAAGCAGTAATGTCAAGTACTAAGCTTGTGTAAACTAGACAGAAGAGACGGGTCTAATATAGAGCGAATCTTCCTGCAGATGCTCAAGCTCCTGAAACGGCAGAGTATGATGCTTTAAGTGTCAAAACTTTAAACATCACTTCCTGATACCTCCAGTAACGTCATCAGAGGAACTGAATAAAGGGAAACAAACGCTACAAATCGCTTCGAGTCGTACTAAATATGTCCAAAGTCATAAAATATCAATAGTGTTTAAAGGAAATGTTATAGAAGTTGCTAATAGCCGAGGAGAAATTATTAGAAGCCAACCTCTGACCCGGAACCTAGGTACAAGGAACAAACAATCTACTGAACGCAGCCTGACTCCGGGAGTAGATGCAGTCTATGAATTATGCAACGCACGTTACTCGCACGGCTGGTGCACCAGGTCTCTCACTGCTATAAATGCACTTTAATGTCTTGTAGTTCTTGTCGACTTGTGCGCCTCCATTTTAAGAAGTATAAGATTGATAGTGGTCTTAAAATATACATTAGGGATGGTTTATATATATATTAGAACCACTTACAAATTTCCTAAAGTAACCAAGATATATACAGCAATAAATGTGAAACTCGAGGAAAAAGCCCTTCTGTCATTTTTAAGCACACCAGCAACCATTATAGATGTTTTGTTTTTTTAATTAAGGAAGATAAATAAAGTTGTCGTCTTTGGAGAGTACTCTTTTGCAAGATCCGAAGAATTCAAATATCTTCGTAGCAAGCTGACTGAAAGGAACGAAATAACAGCTGATATAAAGGCAAGTATTGCTGCTGGAAGCAGATGTTTGTTTGGACTGCAGAGAGTACTCTCTTGGATCTGCGGCGGATTTATGGGCCACTGAAAATCTGCACTGGAGGATCAGGAGCAACCCAGAGCTGTGGGATCTTTATGTAGAGCCGGATATAGTGGCACATATAAAGACTGGGTGGCAGCCAAGGCTTGGCCATGTGGAAAGGATGGGACCTACACGACTACCCCGGCAGATCCTGTACGGCAAGCCTGAAGGAGGCGAGGGAAGCCCCGTCTTCGCTGGCTGGATGATGTTGATAAAGACCTGAAGGACCTGGGGATCAGCCGTTGGAGGATATTCGCTGCCGCCCGGGGAGAATGGAGTAAGCTGCAACAGAGGTCATATGGTCCTTCACTGACTATAGCGGTCAGCAGTAAGTAAGTAAATAAATTAGGAGGCCCGGTGGCCATGAGTGCTAAGGTGTGAGCACTTAACACTTATGGAAAGGGTCGTGTGTTCGATTCCCACGTGGGGTAGTGTCTTTCCTTTAGAAAAAAGAAAATATATCAGCCCTATCCTGGATAGAAAAGGGTGGCAACCTATAGATAATCCGTCCTAAAATTCTAAGTTAATTACAATGGACGTTAAAATGTAAATAAATAAATAAAAAAGTAAACCTAGTAATATGTAGAACTGTAAATGAACTAGTAAGTAGACTATAAATAGTTTAATAGAATTAACATAAATAAATGAATGAAAAGTAAATAAATTAATATTCAGAAGATATAAATGTATGTAGTTAAGATTTAATGAACATATGTTTATTTATTTATTTATTTTTTTTACAAATCGCATTCAACAAATATTTAGGTTATTATTTAAACCATCGTGACAAACAATCCAAAATTACATATTCTTTAATGGAACTGCAACAGTTTCTACAGATACTACGAGTACCTAAAACTATTAATAAATAAAAAGCAACCCGATGTATTATTTCTACAAGAAATACACCTACAACCTTCCACATTAACAAACCTGAGGGAGTTTCAAATATTTCGAAGAGATCGAGCAAATGCTTCGCCGTCCAGGGGAGGTGTCGCTGTTTTAATTAAAAACAACATCTTAGCACAAGAAGTACCACTTAAAACACATCTGGAGGCGATTGCTGTTCAAATACGCAACCCAGACTCAATCAGATAATGAATCAACTTCCGAAGCCAGTAGTGTTCGTTGGTGATTTTTACGGACATACTCAGATATAAAAGATCGAGCTGCCAATGACCCACTGGGGTAGAGGCTGGATAATTAAAATAAAATATAAACATATTAAAATAATTGCAACATAATATATTTAGGTATACACAATTTGTACCCTCCATAAATTATTTTTCACGAACTCCACAAAACACTCATCAAATACCATATAATCAAAACAAAAATAATGCATAAAACGTCGGGCAATGATAAGCAACATTTCCTTGCCCTAAACCCTCATCAATGATTCCTGTTTCTCCAAAAACGGATGAATAGTACTTCCAAGGCACGTTAGTAGTATTCTTGTTGTAAATTGTATCTAAATCGGATCATCATTGTAGATGCTAGAGCCTTTACAGACAGAAATATTACTTGACTTCAGCCAACGCCCGTCCGTTGTTGTCCAACCAATCGTTCTTCGAGTCTTCCAAAGTCGATTGATGATGTCGTTCAGGTGGGTGAGACCTATACAGTGCCCTTAGGTTATCTTCGCCCATATATCCTAGCTGCATTGCACAGGGGTAATGCCATGTAAGTGAGCTTGTAATTATTTATTTATAAGTGATTCGCATCTACTGGGATTTCACTCCTTCAAGGTAGTAGCTGTATGGTCTAATGAACCAGCATTAAGATGATTATTTGGTTCAATTATTTCAATAATCAGAGGTCTGGAAATGTCTGTTATATGCCTAGAAGCCCGTGGCAATGTATTCAAATGCGAGTGTATAGTGTAGTGTCTTGCAAGTAAGAAAGTATTGTGTTTATGTACGGCTGCTGTACCACAACAATTCGTACGTATCATGTGGGATATTTAGGCTTTTTCCTCTTCTGCACTCCGTAAGTAGGTGTTTTACAGTAAAGTCTGTATTGCATATATCACCAAATTGGGTTTGCCAAGTCTTGTCACGAGGTATTCGTGTGTTAGTCTCGTGGGGCCAATTCGGAGTCGAGCAAGTACAATATCCTCCCGTCTGTTATCACGGTAGCTGGATGTCCACTCCTGAGTTGAATTTTTGATTGTACGTAATTTATTGTCGGTTAGTCGAGTCCAGCTGTCTTGCTAATATGTAATTTAAAATATTGTGTTGGATTGCATTGGTCAAGTTCTCGTGTGTGATTGATAGGTCGAGCTCAGGTTTTCTTGAAGCAAATTTTGCATGCGAATCTGCTGGGGAGCTTCTTCCTAGACCATCAAGCCCTGGCAGCCAGTACATCGTGATGTGTTTGTTATGTTAATGAATAGATTTAAAAATTGCCTATTATTACTGTCTATTATTATTAGCTTGTAATTAGTCGTAGACAGTATTTAAAGGACATACAGTGACAGAGACACAAATACTGATCTTCGGAAGGGCTAAATACGAGCCATGATCATTTGATGGAATTTTTCGCGAATTCCCTCAATAATGCAACCTCAATATAATCATTTGGAATGAGGTAAAATTGAATAAATGTCCAAAATAATACAATACAAGCGAGAACAAAAAAATCACTTACCCGATAAGCGTAAAATGGACTGTGTAAACTGTGTAGTGTCAGATAGATTTCACGGCTGTTGGCACCATTTGACATTCGCCATATCTTCTAGGTTGGTTTCAATGATATCTATTCATAGTACGGATCTATGACTAATCTATAATCTACTATAGCAGGGACGATACCTGCGCAGGGATAGTTTTTATTTACCCTGAGTTGATGTGCAGTATATGTGACGATGTGGAGGTCGGAGTGAACATATAGCGCATACCATGTATCAATCACATCTCTAAACATATGAAGGGGTCGGAGCAAAATAGTGCCAAGCAACATTTTTAAAAAAGTCCGACTCGCAGGAACTGCGTCATCTTGGCGCGGTTCCGTGCATCTCGAAGAAATTAAGTAGATAAGGCATCACAAATAACAGGAAACTGACAGTAGCCAACTTACACAGAAGCGGATAATTCTTAATCCTCATTCTTAAGGAAGGCTGAATAAGTCAATACAACTATGTACTGAAAACGTACTCACTCTTCGACTACTGCTGAGAAGGCTCTATTCCAAACAACCGAAAATTATTTGTCATATTAAGTTTCTTGTTTTACTAGCAAATTCGTTTTACTGTTATAAGCAACTGTAAATATGTGCTTCATGGCAAACAAAAGTCCATTCTCTCGTGGGTTAAATCTGTCAATAAAATAAAAATAATGATAATTTCAGTTCTAACAGTATGAGGAAGGTTATATAGATACGAGAATTCAAAACAAACCTATGTTGACGCCATCATGATATTAGCCACATCCACTCCAAACTTATTACCAATATCTTTCACAGTTTCTTGGCTTATTAACTATAATACTAATTTCTTATTCAACATTTTATTATAATATCAACTATTTGAATAGTTATTGTGGCTTGAAAAGAAACTTGTGAAAGTCCATAGGCCTTAAAAAAAATGTGTTCAAGCAGAGAAAATTGCAGTTTTTCAACGAATAACACGTTTTTTTTTCTAAAAGACAAAGAGCCGAAGATTACAACGGTACAGAAAAAGAAGAAAAATTAGTCGGTAAATTTGACCAGACCAAACTATAGTATTTCGCTGACCTGAATTCGAATTTGTAAATTTAGAGTAAATTGCGAAAAACCGCTAAAAATTGCGAAAATGAAACAGATTTTATGGATCTTAATCGATTAATTTTATTATATAGTTCGATTTACTGAATTGCAAAAAAAAAACAAAAAAAAAAAAAACGAAAGAATGAAAAGAAAAAAATGAAAAATTGCATATATGGAAATACAAATATTTTATGCACCAGTATCGATTTTGTTATTACTTTTTGTTTTTGTAATTGCTTTTAGCGTTAAATTGAATATCTCAGTGAAAAAAGACCAAGTAAAATGAGAAAAAATATTTTTCCGAAAAGATCTTTCCGAGCTAAACTCAATGTGGAAGAGTGAGTGATTTCCACTACTGAAATGCGGCACTGCATCGGGGCACCTAAAATCTCACTCTTCTGCAGGATATCATTGGAGTGGGTGTTGAAATTTTTTACGAAATATTGTCTGTCCAAGTGAGTTTAGGGAAACGCGCTAAGATGGATCAGTAGGGCTTTTCTTAAATTAAAGCCCGGTTATTAATAACGCAGTTTTTTTGGTTTGGTTTATCTAAAGGATAGTACCCTTGCCTATTTCTTCCATGATTTAAGTAAAGCCCTGGGAGAATTTTAGTCAGTGCCATTGCGAGAAAGAGCATGATTGCGCGACGTGTTAATGCACGAGAATAAAAAGAATTTTTGACAAGGAGCTTGATGATAGTTTGATAAGGAAACTAAATGGAATGATGATAGTGAGTTCACCCCGAGGCAATTCATCATTTTCAACTGACGATGCCGACAGCAAACTATTTCACCTCGGGTCGGCTACCTCGCCAAGTCCCGGAGGTTCTTCAGGTTTTATTAGCCATTTCAGAGAGCTGTGAAAATCAAGGGATATATATATATATATATATATATATATATATATATATATATATATATATATATATATATATATATGGAGAGATCAGAGCACAACTAGACCAAGTCCATGTTATACAGTTTTCAGAAAATGAGTATTATGTGTATTAATTGCTGAGACGTTGTATGAATTCTATTGACCAGTCGAGCAGTTGTTTTTTGTTTTAAATTGAATTTATCAGTAAAATTAGTATTTTAGTAAAATAAGCTAAGAAACGGTGAAAGGTATTGGTAATAAGTTTGGAGTGGCTGTGGTAATCAAGATGGCTGTGGCTAATCATGATGACGTATGCTTAGATTGTTTTGAATTCTCCTATCTATATAGCCTTCCTCGTAGCCTACAACTGAAGTTATCGTTATTTCTTATTTTATAGAAAGATTTAACCACGACAGAACGGAATTTTATTCGCCATGAAGCACATATTTACAGTTGATTATATCAGTAAAACGAATTTGCTAGTAAAACAAGATACTTAAAATGACAACGAATTTTTGGTTGTTTAGAATAGAGCCTTCTCAGCAGTAGTCGAAGAGTAAGTACGTTTTCAGTACATAATTGTATTGACTTATACAGGTTAAGAATTATCCGCTTCTGTGTAAGTCGGCTACTTTCAGTTTCGAGTCATTTGTGATGCTAATCTATTCCATTTCTTCGAGATGTACGTAACCGCGCTAAGATGACGCAGTTCCTGCGAGTCGGACTTATAAGGCTTAACTAGATTTGTTCGTAAACACTGATCTTAGTTTTAAATATCACTCATATTATTTATGTATAGGCTTGTTCATAAAATAGTTACGATTTGGCTTACTTCTGCTCTGAAAACAAATAAGAATGTCTTCTAGATGTGTAGCAAGAACTGCTACAAGTGGCAAAATAATGAAGTTAGGACTTTGTCTCCTTTCCTGAAAATAGCCATTTTAGTAATACTCTTCCATCCCATTTGAAGGGTACAGGGAAAAAAGGGGCTAAGTAAAAAAAAAAAAAAAAAAAAAATCGAAATTGAGTTAAGCACGGAATCCGGTAGCTTGATAGGAATACTATGTTGTGTAAATCGGCACAGGTAAAAAAACTAGGCTTGTCCCTTTAAATAAGCAAAAGAAAATTTACTGTGCAGGAAAAGAAAGGGAAAGAAGAGGGCAAGTCAGCTGTGATTGAAGTTGATGTTAGAAAAAAGGCTGTCTTAGCAGCTTAAAGGTTGTCATAGTTGTTTTTTGTGGGTTTTTTTTTCAGTTTTAGTTCCGGCGTGGAAGACTAAATTTAAAGACTTCAGACATATTTCCGAATTTTGTGATGAATATGCCAAACAATATCTATCGTCATTGCTTCATCAGGAAAATTTAATCCAATACACTGTATCCAACATGTATATTACTAATACTTTTTGAATTGAATAATGTATAAAAGTAAACAAGTTTGTTTTTATATACAAACATGAAGCAAGTATATTAATATAGTTCTTATATTTATAGAAAAAAACAACAAAACTTTAAATTGAAATACCTATTGACCTATACCTATTCTTAATTATCCAAGTAAGAAGCTTGATATAGTTTTGAGACTTTATATCTTAAAAAAGGCTCTCCTAAATAATTTTAAAAAGTGACTTAGCCCCTTCTTTCCATGAGCCCTTCATCTACTATATATTTGTCAAATACCACTCACTCACTCACTCACTCATCTATCAACGCCCAGCCCAAACCGCTCGACAGAAAATTTTGAAATTTTGCATGGACACTCCCTATATAACGTAGGCACTCGCTAAGAAAGGATTTTTTGATATTCGAATTTTTAAGCATTTTTAGGGGGGTTTAAAGTTTGAGTTGGTTAGACAAGGCAAGCCTAGGCAGCCTGCGTTGCTAGGACGATAAAGAACAGCTGTTACCTTACATTATTTATCTCATAGTATTATTTTTAATTGAGGTTAATTTCAACTATGATGGCAGACCTTGAATTACTAGAAATTAACTGTCCCTTATAGAGTTTTAATTGCGTTTCTTTTCTGCCTGTCCCCGTCAGATTGGCTTGCCAAATTTTTGGAGAGTTAAACCGAGACACATTAATATGGGATGGGCATACCAGTGGGGGGGGGGGAATAAAAAGAGTACAAATTATAAGCAAAATGGTTGGTGAGTTTTAAGCCTAGCCACAAACGGGAAGGGGGAATCCTAAACTGTTAGTCTGCCCAAACCTTAAAAATAAGAACGGAACTTTTTTTGCTACTTGATTTTCTTAAAACAATCTCTCAGCCAAATAGTAGTGTCTGGCAGCTGGCAGCGCTGTGCAGGTAGTTCCAGCGTTTTACAGTTAGATTACTTCTCATATCTTTGACACTGTGAGCAATAGTAACAATGTTGATTGTAGAAAAGTAACCAATTAAAAAAGATTCTTATAAACATGAATTCATTACTTTTTACATCTTACAGCCTTTTCCGGGACATTGATAAAATCGGGCGGGACACCGAAACAATTGCAAAATACCGAGACAGTCCCGGTCAAACCGTGATTTATGGCATATCCTTAGGTTTTCCAGGTGAGATAATAATATCCGGAACCCTTGCAATACCTTCTCGCCTATAACCTTGGTAATACTCGTAAATATATTGTTACCATATGACTTCTTGGAAACATAAACTTTTAAATTTTAACGCCCATTGAATAAAATATAGTATGACGGGAACCGTGCTGTAATAAACTGCAGAGAATTGTATAGTAACGTAATTTTAATGAAACATTATTTAACGCAATAAAATAACTACTTATCTGCCGTGACGAAGCACGGGTATTCAGCTAGTGATACATAAAATTCCAAAAATGGACTTGGTCTAGTGCTCTGAATCCTCCATATATCGAGGGACATACACACAAACACACACACACACACACACACACACACACACACAAACACACACACAAACACACACACATATATATATATATATTTATATATATATATATATATATATATATATATTAATATATGTGTGCATTTGTGTGTGTGTACACAGAAATTTGAACCATCGTTATTTTCGAGATATCGTCGATACAAAAGCAAACTAACGAATATGAAAAAATGCATCTTTCATTGTCCATTTTTAATAATTTCTGCTAGACTTATTTACGGCAATTTCTTCAATCTGACTTCACTCTATTAAAGGGAAAGTATTCCACTATCAAAAGGTCAAATCTGCCGAATATTTGACTGTCCAAAGAAAAGTTAAGAAGAAATACTTTTCCACTCTGAAAAGTGGTGATTTTCATATTCGTTAGTTTGCTTTTGTATCGACGATATATAAATAAATAAATAAAGCCTTTATTGCATAAGAGGAACAATACAAACAAAGAAAACTATTTCCAAAAAAAAATAACCAAAATAAAAAGTAATACAAATTTAAATTATTTTCCTTTTAAATTACTATTTACAAATACATGTTTCTCACGCAGGCCTCCCCTTGATGGGGGTAATGGTCTAACTTCCCTGGGGACCAACCCAACTAGGAAGTGGAGTTCCCTGTTTCTTCCAACACTGCTTTCCATTTGTCTTTGTTCCTGGCAACGTTCATCCAATTCGGACCAGCAACGGACTTGAAGACATCACTCCAACGCCTACATGGTCTTCCTCGTCTCCCCCTAAAGTTAAGCGGAATCCATTCCGTAGCCTTCAGGGTCCACCTGCTGTCCTGCAATCTGGAAAGATGACCAGCCCATTTCCACTTAGTTTTCTTTATATGCAGGCCTATATCTGTCACTCCAGATTCTTGCCGCATAAATGAACTCCTGACTTTATCCCGTCTCCTGTAGTTCATCATGCTTCTAAGGACGGAGTTTTGCCACACTACTAGCTTGGATTCTTGCTCCTTGGTCAGTGCCCAGGTTTGGCATCCGTAACACACAGAAGGGAGAACACAGCTTTCGAACACCACGGCAGCTAAAGAAGTGCAAAGGAGAATTACTAAAGGTTGGCAGAAGTATTGGTCACTAAAGGAAGTAATGAAGGGTAACTTTAGCCTGAATAACAAGAAGATAGTGATCGACGATATATGGGTTCTGAAAAAGCACTGCCGGATTGCGTCATAATTTCAACCTCGCAAGCGAGTTATAGAGAGAGAAAGGAAAAACACTAAAATGATTCATTAAAGGTTTCCATCTCTACTGCTGCAACTCCTGGAACTAAACTGCAAGTGTGAAAACTTCCCGAAAGGAAGAAATGTGCTACCCCCTCGCATATTCTCATCGGGAATAAGAAGCAGCCAAATTTGCGAAAGAGAACAAGGAATCCCGTTATACGTCGCCGCCGACCCTGACCTGGTAGGGAGCTGCCAAATAGAACGACTTCGAACCCACGCCCGCCTCTTCGCTAAGGATTCAGGATATCGGGTCAGTATCACTATCCTTTTCCGTAAACACTGTCTTATTTACACTCTTGGAGAAAGTATCACGACCTATGGAGCTCAAACGAACAAATCAAGACCATTTATATTCCTCAAATAAATATACAAATTTATATTCCTCAAATAAATATACAAATTTATATTCCTCCAATAAATATACAAATTTATATTCCTCAAATAAATATACAAATTTAAACAAATAAAAATTCTCTAATCCGCGTATTGAATTTTTAATTATTTAATATAATTAAATATATTCAATTTTATTAGATTTGTATGGCCGCAGATCTTTAAAAATGCGGAAAATATGTTTAAACAGTGTTGCAAATTAAATTTTAATAAAGAGCTACTACACTTCACAGGTGTTTATTTTAAATACATACTAGAAAGTGTATTTAAAAAAAAAATTGGCAAACCCTTAAAAACATTGAAAATAACAAACCTCAGGAATATTCAATACGAAAGAAGATATTAATCCAGACAAACATTAAGCATTTTTATTTTTGCAAAAAAGCTGAACCTAAAAAAAATGGCAAACAATTTTAAGGAATCCAAGAAAATTAATAAACAAGAAGAAAACACATTTAATTTTCATCCGGCAGGCTGGTTTATAAAATTGCCTGAAAATATAATAACAACATTTAAAATAACTTTACCAAAATTAAGGGCCAAGCAAATAAAATATCATGTTTATGAAGTCAAAAGTAAAGATTGTAAATCTTGCTATTTAGAGGAATCATCACAAATCTTAAAAAATGGAATTGAACTGCATGCAAAAACATATTGACGAAAAATCAATTAAAACAGATCTTACAGACTATACATTTATTAAAAAAAAATAAAATTGTGTGGAAAATATTCACATTATAAAAACTCAGTAAATAAGAAAAAATAAATTTTTATAAATAAAATATTAAATAATAATATCAGAAAATAGAAAATAACAGATTTTAAATAATTGTGTAAATATTATAGAACATATGATAATCAGCTGATGTAGAAGCCTCTCGAACACACATTCAGGGTATGTACACTAAAAAAGTTTCTTATTTATAGACGAACATTAGAACTTTTAAATATTAATTTTAAAAACCTGGACTTTTATTAATATCATAAATTGAAATATTTGATTGGATTAACTAAAGTGATGTTGTCAGGAAATTAGTTAGGTTTTAATGCCCACTGAGGAGCTATCATGGAGGCCACGAAACATGAAGGACAGCAAAATAAAGTAGCAAAAAAAAAAGAAAAAGGAGTACTATTTAAAAAAAAAACACTATGCCACGTACACAGTGTTAAAAAAATAATGGTCGTCCGTTGGCCTGATGATTCTTCAATGCGAGATAGGAAAAAATAACCCCCATATTGACCCCCCGCAAAATTGACCTTGAATTGTTATTCAAGGTCAAATTTTTTTATTGCACATTTAGAATCTACGAGTCATGAGGAAGAAAAAAGACCATTAACAACGTATCCGTGGGCCTATATATATATATATATATATATATATATATATATATATATAAATATATATATATTTTTTTTTTACATGTTCAATTATAAATGTTAATATTTTGTGACATATTTCCTACTCTAAATATTGAAGAAATGGCGCCAATATTGTGACAGGTCAACCAAAAGAATGCCAAAAACTTCAATTCAACACTCCTTTATAAAATAAATCCAAGGTCTATAATTTCTGTAAATATTGGTAAATACAAAGACTTTATTGTATTTTATTCGATTTTCTTATATTTTAATTTTATAATTATTATCGCATCTACATAATTTTATTTACACAATAATAATAATTAACCATCAAATATATTGAAAACTTTATAAATAATTAGATTTTCGACAAAATATCGGATATTATTCAACTGAAATTATAATTCCTCAGCGAAAATGAGAGACATTATTTAAATTCCCCACATAAATATCACCTTCAGGTACACTGTGTAGCAATTTTCCACATTTTCTAGAGGAAACACTTCGTGATTAAATAGTGAATCAAATAATCCCTGTAATGGTGTATAAATCCGTGAGTGATGTTCTCACTTCCTCTGAACATCCAGCTAGACTGTCCTTGTCATAGAACCATCGTGATTTAGTATTTCTAGGTCGTTGTGTCCAGCTCTTCCGGTACGAAAATATACACAAGAAGTGTGGGATTGTGTATAATTATGCGTTGGTCCTAGAAAATGACACTCAAAAATGTTTTTGAACCTCTAGTGGGTGCGGATGGTTATATACAAGTATGTGGACGTTTCACGTGTGAAAATAATGATTGGGAAATAATGGTACTAAGAATTTTCATTATTGAGGAGAATCCCCTTGGTAGGGTGGATAGCATATCCGATCCCAAAATAATTTTGTGAAACGCTTTATAGCGGAAAACATATATAAATAGTGTAATCTGGGCGACTGAATCAGTACATCGCGGTATAATTTTGTGCTAAGCATATAGAATGTTCTGTGACAGCATATTCGAGGTAGCTAGCAAGACAGAGGACGTATGACACTGTTTTGCAATCACTAAAGAACCTAGGGACAACAGAGCTTCTGTCTCGTTTCTATGTTCGACATGCGCGCTTCTCCATTGAAACCTGCAGCTTATAGAATCTCGTCTGCCTATACTGGGTCTCTGCTACGTCTGCTTTGGACTCAGGTTTTTATATTGAAATTTTATTGATATATAGATATATTATTATTAATCGACGGTGTAGATTTGGGCCTTAAGCAGGCTACACACGGTCAGACAGGCCTGTCAGTTAGACCTGAACAGTCCGCCGGAAAGCCGGTCGTCTTAACGTGTATATATTCGTTCAGGCGACCGGCTTTCAGGCGGACTGTTCAGGTCTGTCTGACCGTGTGTAATGAGGCTGTTGAGTTTTCACTCAAAATTTAATGAAGTTAAAGATCACTGAAAGTATATATATATATATATATATATATGATTTTTGGTTGTCTCGTACTACACGTTATTATTCATATAAACCAGGGATGGAAATAGTTATTTTTTTACCGAAAAAGTTAAAATTTAACAGTTAATAAATACATTTATTTTATATGTTAAAAAAACTTTTATTTTAAAGTTTTAAGAGTAAAATTTATTTAGGAACTTCTAAAATTAGGTACATAAAAATAAACCTTAAAGTAATACTTTCATATTTTTCATTGTGAAATAAATTTTTTAAGTATTTTAATCAAGAATTTCAGGGTTTCGTTGGTTAATAATACCTGGAATACTGGAAAGAAAGGAAATACAAACTTCCATACCTATATTAACTGGCACTTATCCTACACGGAAGCCCAGCCACTCAAGTAACTATTGAAAGGGCTTTTTCAACACTAAAGGATATATTAAATGATTATAGATATAATCTAAATTCCATAAATTTACAGGATAAATTATTATAGAAATTGAATTAATTCTTCAAAATAAGTGAAATGTTCTTTGTTTAAACATTTATTATTGTTTATTTACTGAACTATATTTTTTGATACAAAACAAAAAGTAAACATTAATGGCTTCACTTTATTCCTTTAAACTTTTTTCTATTAAGTATTTTAATAACAATTACTTTAAAACTTTTAGTTGAAAAATAACTGTTAAAAAAAAACTTTTTAAAAAAAGTTAAAACCTAAAAAGTTATTTTATTACGTTTACTTTTTCAAAATGAAAATAAAAGTAAAAGTTAAAAAAAATGCTTTTTGAGAATAAAAGTTAACAATTACTTTCGACCCCAGATATAAACTTCTTGAACAGTTATTGCGGGTTGACACTTGTGACAAAAAGACACTTGTGAAAATTAAAAGTGTACTTGCATTAAAGCAAATTTAATGCTGATTTCAAAAAAGTAATGTCAAAAAAAAATAGGCTTCTTTAACCCTTGAGTGGTCACCTGCATATTACTTACATTACAGGTCACCTCGGGTCATTATGACCCGACTTTTATTTAAACTTTTTCTTTATAAAAAATGGGAAATAAAAACTACTTTGTTTTTGTAATTCATAATAAAATGTATTAACTTGATTTGTGCATTGATTTTGTTTCTTTTTAAATGCATTAAATGAAAATACTTGAACTTGAAATTTAGTCTATGAAAACGCATATTAAAAGAAAATAGATCTATTTCTTTTTTAAAAAATGCAAAATTACGAATTATTTATATTAGATACAATTAGGAAAAAATTTGTTCAGGGGAATTTTACTCAAACAATTATTAGACTCAGTACAAACATTTGAATATTTTGAGTCTTTTGTACTCGGGCATACAGAACACCTTTTGGATTTATTCTCCCTGCTGGTCGCTGCTTATTCAGTCACTGGTAGAACAACTATTCCTTGATTTTCTAAATAAGAATTGAGCCTTATTTTCAAAGTCTTTGGTAAGGTTTGGCATACTGACAATTAGATGACTTTGGAGAAGTTGATGCCCAAGGTCAAAAATATACGAAGGGTCATTTTGAAATTGATGTTTTTTGTAATTGATTTTGTTTAAAAAACTATCTATGAATTGATGCCCGTAAAATTCATCAAATCAAGAAATACAGCTAGGAGCTGTCTATTAGTTTTTCGTCAGTCTCACAATAACAGTTACACAAGTGGTCACCTCGGGTCAAAACGGGTAAAATAAAAGGAACAATTATCAATAGCACTGTCAAATATAAACTGGATTAAAGGAGGGAAGAAAGTGGAGGGTAAGCAAAAGGCTCAAGCATGTACATGCAGGATTTGATATGAATGTACTGGAAAGAAGAAAGTGTCGGGTCACTATGACCCGACGTGACCACTCAAGGGTTATAAGAAGTGGTAGGAGTATCTAAAATTAGTGTACTTCACATGCAGAATTTTCTGATACCTAGTTCTCCGTATATCTGATCCACTAAATATTCAGATATTCATCTTTTACCTTGACTGACACCTTGAATGAAAACATGCTTTTCGGCCTGCGCAGATAAAGCGATTGTGATACTTATTTGAGAATATCACCCGCCAAACGATTGCGGGAGCAGACAGCTAAATCTGATAACGAGAAAATGCTTCAGATCGGATCCTGGACAATGTCTTAGTAGGCTAGTTCATTAATTAAACATCACACTTGCAGATTTTTCTATCAGCTACTGTTAAATGTAAGACTTCCTGTAATTATTAAATATCAATTTCATGAAGAGTAATTTGCATTTATTTCTCATCATGAAAATGTACATAAAATTAATTTGATTTGTTTGTTGTTTTCCCCATTAATAACGTATCTAATGACATTAGTAAATTGTGAGATAATATACTCAGTTCTGAGGATATATATAGAAAGGTAATTAAATGTTACAACTTTTGTAAATTCGGCAGGTTGAAGACTTTTTATTTATTTTTTTTTTTTTTGCTTACTAGATGTTTTTAGCGCGGTTCCTCCCTCCCCCATAGGGAGGAACCCCGCTTATAAGGTTGATACAATGAAACAATCCGGAAGTGCCGACAAGAAAATTTCGCGTTTCAGAACCCCTAGAGACCGAAAATAACGGTGGTTCAAATTTGTATATATATATATATGTATATATTTATTTATATATATATATATATATATATATATATATATATATATATATATATATATATTTGTCTGTTCGCTCATTTCTGGCTTCCCTGATGGTCTGATTTTGATGAAATTTGGTACAAAAATCAGTCGTCCAATTTGACAGGTCAAGTTCGTTAACCAGCAAAATCCGCCCACAGGAAGATGGCGTTTGGGGCGAAATTCGCGCAGAAAAAATCGTAACGCTTACGTTTTTGAGTTCATAAGCTTGTAAGTACTCTTTTTATAGGCTTCTTGGGCTAGGAAAACGAATGAAACCATTTTCAAGGCGATAGCTTTAACCGTTTTCGAGAAAAATGGAACAATAGTTTTTGAATACCGTTTTTGGTTTGGGTACTTAGAATCACGGGATTCAGTTGAAACATTATCTGCATGTTCTACTTTCATTAAAACTACTATGTTGAAAGTTATGTTACGTTTGGAGTTAAGGAAGGGTTAGAATAAAATATTTTATTAACAGACATGAAAAGTTTTGGGAACTTTGTATACTTTCCTTAATATCTCGAAAAAGGTTGAGAATCTTGGTAAACGGAAGAATACCATTAGAAAGCTTACTAAATGCTCTACAAAAAAGGTTCTGATAAAAGTTTTGATTAGACGATGTCAATCGGAGAAATAAGTGCTTAAAACTTTAAAGTAATTGATTTCGCTGATTCGAACTGTTCTTTTTGTCTGTTTTTATTCCTTGTTATTTTTTGACTGCTTATAGTTGGATAATGTATTTGATAATAAATCAGGTTAAGAAAAATAATTTAATCTTAGAGATATGGATTTCCAAGATATAGTTTTTCAAATGCCTAGCGGGGTCCTTCCTAGGGCGGGAACCCATGCAGGTAAGATCGTAAATAAGACCTTTCTTGAAAGTAAAGATGGAACTGTCAACTTTGGTCCTGCTCTGCCTCCCGGCACTTTCATTGCTGAACAAGGCTACCAATGAGTAGCCAAAACGTCCTAAATATAGATTTTTTAACAAAAATCGTATTGAGGTTTCTTTAGCCGAATCCCAACCAATCCATCTTTACTTATCACCTCGACGGCTAACTATCTAATCTTCATGCTTTCTAGAAATGTGGACCCAAAATAATAACAGCTTCTATTTTAATCATTTTAAATGAGTCTAGATATAAGAACGGAACCGCGCAAAGATGATGCAGTTCCTGCGAGTCGGACTTTGTTATTTATATAACCATTATGGATAGCTATTGCGGGTTGAAAAATACACTTGAAATGTAAGAACACATTACCCAATTTAAAACCAGATTTCAAATGTAATGTGTCATTGAAAACATAGGTGTTCAAAGAGGAAGGGGGTTTTCTACAAAAAGCACGTTTTTTTTTTTTAAGTATCTACGGCTTATGTCTGGAACAAAAACAGATTGAAACGTATGTTTGGCAGCATTTAACTACATATTTGGTCTTGTTTAGCACCCTTGATTATTGGCATCTACTTGCCATAGAAGCTCCCCGGTAGCTTGGTTAGTTGCATTGTACTCTCCTAACACACTTGCGATACAACCTATGTATATAGTTTTTGATGTCAACGACCGACCAGATTTTTACAGCAAAGCTAATTCTGGAAAATTGTATGGTTTTGGGATAACCGCTATCAATTCATAGAGTTCCGATTAGCAAGTGATTTCATGAATGGAGAAATTACAATGCTCTAAGGATGATGAATGTACAGTCTAATCTGTTCCGAATGGCACAAGTACTCTGCACAAACTATTCAATTCCTTGCAAATAAGAAAGGGTCCAAAGGATGGGAACAAACTGGTTTGATTGTTGTTCAATAGTGCTCTGGAGAAGGCAATAAGGGATTCGCATTTAGAAATGAATGGGTGTATCTTCAACGAAAATATGCGATTGCCATGTCGATGAAAGAGGCCTTCGCAGCTCTGGATCCGCTTGAACATGAAACCCAAAGGAAGTAAATGGTTGCAGGGGCTGCTGCTCTCAACCCATTTATTGAAAATTAGGATTACAAGATGTCGAGAATAGATCTAACAAAGAAACAGATAGTACGATGAAGAGATAGTATGATTCTTTGAAGCTTTGATTACTAAACATATAAATAAAGGCACAAGGTCTACGCTCTACAAAAACCCTTATCAGGCCCAAAAATCCTGAAGAAAGCGGATGAGCAGAACATTTCTGTTTTGTAAAGGAAATTATTAAAAATGATGTAAGGAGCTTGGCGGCTGCCTGTTTTTCCCCTTTGCAGGTACCCATTTATAAATTAATTTAAAGGCTGGGTTGGCCTAGGGACGGCCAGGGAGGCCGAATTGAACCTATGAACTAAGACACTAGAAGATAAAAATTTAGTGCTTGCTCGGGATTTGAACTCGGGTCCTCCAGCATATTAGTCCAGTGCTCTACCACTGAGCTAACCTCTTCTATAACTTATGCCCATAGGTCGACAAAACTTTGACATTTCTCTTATGTGCATCCACACATCAAATCGACGTCCTAAATAGGGTTTCCTCCCTTTGGGCAAGGAGGAAAGAATTAAATATCTCCGAAGAAGTTGGTAGTTTTAAACAATTTTAATTTTAATTTAATTATTTTGAGGCTCTAAATATTTCGTGAAAATGTAGTATTCAAGAATGTTATATTTTTGTAACGTTATTGGACTTCTGACTGTTAGGTGTTCCTTTTTATAGAAATGATTGTATTTTTAAGGGAAGAAGGTTATTTTGTTGATTGGACTGTAATAAAAGAATTTCTACCAACTGGAAACTGGTAGGAATTCTATTCTCGCCCGGCGTTGGGCTAACTGTAAACAAGGTGACTCATATACACGCACCTTCAAAGGTTGGCAGCAGGTGTCTTTTACACAAAATATACACTGTACATTCATTTCAGAAGAGGCAATGCAAAGAAACGAGATAAAATATACACTGTACATTCATTTCAGAAGAGGCAATGCAAAGAAACGAGATAAAATATACACTGTACATTCATTTCAGAAGAGGCAATGCAAAGAAACGTGATAAAATATACACTGTACATTCATTTCAGAAGAGGCAATGCAAAGAAACGTGATAAAATATACACTGTACATTCATTTCAGAAGAGGCAATGCAAAGAAACGTGATAAAATATACACTGTACATTCATTTCAGAAGAGGCAATGCAAAGAAACGTGATAAAATATACACTGTACATTCATTTCAGAAGAGGCAATGCAAAGAAACGTGATAAAAAGGCCCTGTTATTGACGATTTTTAGGATTTTATTATTTATAACAACTTGTCAATATTTTACCTGTTACTAATTAGCCTCTGAAAAAATCTTGTGAAATGAATTGACAGTGTATAATTTGTGTAAAATACAACACTTTCTTAACTTCAAATGTAACCAAAATTTATATATCTCAGTTTGGACAGGTTTCAACCATATAGAAAATATTTATCATCTTATAGTCATTCTGTATGTGGAAACTAATAAACAAAATGATTGACTCGCTGGAACTCCATCATCATAGCGCGTTCCCTTTTTATTTCTAGTGCCATTGGCAAAGGAATAGAAGCAGTTATGTTTGATCTTTCGTTAAAAAATATAAATTAAACCTTAAAGAGAAAGAATTTTAAGGCGCCAGTAAACTGGTACACAGGAAACTGACAGTAACATAAGCGGAAATTTTTTTTATTTTTATTTTATTTGCTATACAGGAGTTCTCCTTAGCAAAGGAGTTGGCTTACATATTTATTTAGTTAGTCCTATTTTTAGTCATTTTAACTTTTATAACTGCTTAGCTGTTATAGTATATATTTGCACTATTTTACTAATATGAACAAACTATAATGAGCAAATGAGTTGAAAATAACAATATCTGTATATGAGAAATAAATAATATAACTAATATAACATAAATAAAATCCTTCCGCTTATGATTAAAATAAATATAGTCATAATATTATAACATAAATCAAATTTAAATTAACTGAAAAGTGAATTATTAAAAGAACAAAAAAAAATAAATAAATAAAAAAGTAAAGAATAAAAAATAAGATAAAAAATAATTAACTTTTATTCATTTAAAATAAATGATCGGCACTTTAGAATTTCCTTAATATATCTAGATATTCCTACGAGTTTATATTTATTATTGCTATTGAGTGCGTTGAGGAAATTAATTTCTGGATCATCATGAGTAAGAAAGGTAAGATGTTTAGCTCTTATCGGCTCATAAGCAGGGCAATGAAGAATTAAATGATGAATGTTCTCTAGAACATTTAAACTACAAATAGAACATTTCTTCTGCGGGTCTATTGTATATGTTAAATTGTTTATGTTGAATTTTATTGCGTAGTTACTGCAGGTTCTTAATTGGAAAATTGTTTTATATATGGAAAATGGTAGATTAATTGTGAGAAATTCCTGGGCAGTACCTGGTTTTATGGGCATTCTATTATAAAAAGGCCTATAATTGGACTGATTTTTTTTATTTATATCCTGGTCTAACAACATTTCCTTGTAATCTTCTAAGGTACCTGCCATATTTGCTTTAATTACGTGGGGGTCCTGGTTTAACCAAATATCATAATAGTTTAGGTTAATGAGTATTTCCTTAAGTAGTGTTACCCAGTTAAAACGCAATTTATTACTATGTGACTGATCTAATACATATAGCCTGTCATAGCACAATCTAGGTAGTCTATTCCTATCCATAGTTAATATTTTACAGAGCCACTTCAGGGAAGATTTTAAAATTTGGACTGAAATATAATCTGAACCTGTCTCAAGCCTTACCAGATAATTTGGAGTGGACTTTATTAAATTGAAAAGTTTTTTTATAGAAGTTAACCCCGGCCTGTTCTACTTGATCTAAATATCTTAAAGCCCAGACTGGGGCACCGTATAAAAGCATGGATCTTCCTATAGCATGAAGGAGGACATAAGCGGAAATTACTCCCCTTGCTTTCTAAACGTTCGCTCTATTAACAATATTTTTTCTTATCTTGTTTTATTAAAATACCCATTTTACATAAAATGCGATTAAAAACCACAAAAAACAACGAATTATAATGTGAGTTAACAGCACCAAAAATCCGTTCAAAAGAAGGAAACTAACATTTTCGAATTATTGAGCACTTATTTCTCCCATTGATATTGTTCAATCAAAAATTGCTTGAGAACCTTTTTTGTAGAAATTGTATTAAACTTTCGAATGGATATTTTCCACTTACCACAATTTCCCAACCGTTTTCGAGATATTTAGGAAAATACACTCAAACTAACGTTATATCTTTTTATTTCTGTTAATAATTTTTTTTTTCGACCATTTCCTTATTTCGAAGTATAACAAATATTTATATATCTTAGTTTTGACAGATTTGAAATATGTAGAAAAGATTTCAACAATTCCAAGTACCTCTTAGAAATTAGTTAGAAAACATATTTTTATTCACTTTTCCAAAATCATTGTTACAGATATCGCTTTTAAAATGGGTTTGTTCGTTTCCCTGTGTTTTAGAACCTATAAAAAGTGTACCTACAAACGAAAGCCCAGGCACAACGATTTTTGTCAAGCGCATTTTGCCCATAAAACAGTGTTCTGGTAGGCGGATTCTGCTGGTTAATGAATTTGATATTTTAAATTAAGCAACGTATATTTGTACAAAATGTCATCAAAATTGGTCTATTTTTAAGCTTTTAAGAGAGCGAACAGTATGTATAAACACATACATATATATGGGTTCTGAAACTAGAAATTTTCTAAGTTCCGGATTGCGTCATGAGGTCAGCCTCACAAGTGGGGTTGCTGCCTTATGAAGTCAACATCATAAGTGCGGTTCCTCCCTACGGAAGGAAGGAGGAACCGGGCTAAAATGCATATTGAACAATGTCGCCTTACAAATCATCGTTACTGACCGCCATTTCTCAATGAAGCGTTAATAGATTCCTTTCAATCCGTGTCCAATGTGATGGGACAATAATAAAGATGTCATTCAATGACAGGACCATTGAAAGGATGTTATCACTTCCAATCACCGAATACCCGTTGGATTAACCGGTGATCACTGTAACGGTATCTGATTCAATATTCTAGGCTCCTTTTGTCTATGAATGGGCTTATCACGGTCGATCTAGTGTCTAATCAATTTAATGATGAAAATGTCGATAGCGGATCTGAAGGTCATACCGATAGATAATGTGTTTGCATTAAAACAATTCATTATTTGTTAAAATAAAGTATTATTATATATTTTATTGCATACAAGGTTTCCCCATTGCAAGGAGTTAGCCTGATATAATGATTTTAGTCCTAAATTCATGTACATACATAGTCACCGATACGAACTTATACACATATTCTCTATTTAAATAGGCTACAGGTTTGAAATAACAAAGTGAGAGAAAATAAAATTTAACTGAGAAATAATAAGTACCTTTTTTCTGAGCATAAAATTTAAGGAATATTTACACATGTTTACCAAACATATAATAAAACTTCATTAATGCGGTGTAATAAGAATGAAAATGATTCCTAATTAGTGAAATAATTACAAAACACGGATAACTTAATAGTAAATGTAAATGTTATTTGCATTTCAATTTTTTTTTTTTTTTTTTTTTTTTTTTATTTTTTTTTTATAATTTGTTGGGCTATCCTCAGTCGTCTGGCAATTATTATTACTATTATTATTGTATTAATCATCAGCTTCAGTGGCTATTTACATCTAAAACTAATGGTTTTGTTAGTAAGGTGTTAATAATCATAATAATATCCTGAATTTGAAATCTCGGGGATCTGTAATTGCTAATCTTCTTTGCAGTGTCGAGCCATTGCTTCAACACACTCTTCCGTTTTTGAGTTCATAAGCTTGTAAGTACTCTTTTTATAGGCTTCTTGGGCTAGGAAAACGAATGAAACCATTTTCAAGGCGATAGCTTTAACCGTTTTCGAGAAAATTGGAAAAATAGTTTTTGAATACCGTTTTTGGTTTGGGTACTTAGAATCACGGGATTCAGTTGAAACACTATCTGCATGTTCTACTTTCATTAAAACTAATATGTTGAAAGTTATGTTACGTTTGGAGTTAAGGAAGGGTTAGAATAAAATATTTTATGAACAGACATGAAAAGTTTTGGTAACTTTGTATTCTTTCCTTAATATCTCGAAAAAGGTTGAGAATCTTGGTAAACAAAAGATTACCATTAGAATGCTTACTAAATGCTTCACAAAAAAGGTTCTAATGAAAGTTTTGATTAGGGGATGTCAATCGGAGAAATAAGTGCTTAAAACATTAAAGTAATTGATTTGGCTTATTCGAACTGTTCTTTTTGTCTTTGATTTTGGTACTTAGAATCATGGGCTTCAGTTGAAACATTTTCTGCATGTTTGAATTTTATCAAAACTAATATGTTGAAAATTTGGTTACGTTTGGAGTAAAGGAAGGATTAAAATAAAATATTTCATTTTTAGACATGAAAAGTTTTGGGAGCTTCGTATATTTTCATTAATATCACGAAAACGGTTTGGAATCTTGGCAAGCAAAAGATTACCATTCGAAAGATTACTAAATTTTCTACAAAAAATGTTTTGAAGACATTTGCGATGGGATGGTCATATTTGGAGAAATAAGTGCTTAAAACATAGGTAATTTCGTTCATTTGAACGAATCTTTTTGTGTGTTTCCTACAGTTTTTTTTCACTGCTCGTTATTTTTGTGATTGCTTATAGTAGTCAAATGTATTAGTCATTAAAACAGGATACGTATATATAGAAACAATATTTTGTTTCAACGGTATCTTGGAATTCGAAGATGCCCTATGAATATCTAGATTACTGTACTGATTTCGTTCTTTAGAATTGTTTTTGGTATTCCCTATTTTCAGAAGTTTTATCTATTTATTAATTTTTTTTTTTTAAATTCATTGAACGAAATCATATGAATTCAAAGGTGAGGAGCAAGGAGGCTTAGGGTGGAGTGCATTCCCAGTACAGGTATCGCCCAGTGGATCCTCGTCATCTGTAAGTTCCTTTCTAGGGTCATAAAGATAAGCCTCCAAACAACTGTAGGAATGTAGGATTTCTAATTTTTGACAGTATCAGAACAGCCGCTCTTTACATACCACAGTGGTACTGACGTACCGGTCTATACTAGTTGCACTCCACACGGTGGTAGTACTTGGTGTATGCCACAGCTGATTGCTCATTATAATCTTATTTTATACGTATTAAATAGATACCTAAAAAAAGTTTATTTGTGTATAAGAGTTGCGTTATTGGGATTAGAATAAAATATTTTATTAACAGACATGAAATGGTTTGGATTCTTCGTATATTGTCCTTAATTTTTTTTTCTTTTATGGTGTATCGAAATCTGAGTCATTAGCACCATTTTTTCCTTATGAGCTTATATAATACTTAGATTTAGCTAGCAACAATATTTTACACCGCAATTAAAGTGATTTGCTCTTCTTATAAACATAATATTTATATTGTAATATAAACATAACACATTAATTTGTCTGACAAAAAAAAAGTCCGACCCGCAGGAACTGCTTCATCTTAGCGCGGTTCCGTTCTTATCTCAAGTGCGATTAGTGAAGGAATATAGCAGCTATCGGTAGGTATTAGCACCATTTTCCCCCCTTAATATCTTCAAAACAGTTAAGAAATCGTGGGAAGTACGATGTAACCATTCAAAAGGTTACTAAATTCTCTAAAAAAAAGATTCTGAAGCAAATTTCGATGGGGCAATGTCAGTCGGAGAAGTAAGTGCTTAAAACTACGAAAGTGTTAGTTTTGTTATTTTAAACGGGTTTTTGTCACTGTTTACCTCACTTTTGTTTTTTAAGTTTATTTAACGGTGGAATGAGTATTTCATTAAAGCTGAGAAAATAAGAATCATATTGGTAATAGAGTTTTCCTAGAGTAAGCGTCGCGATGACGGGAGAGTCCCATCCGCTTAGAAAACTGTCAGTTTCCATATGTGGCGCTTTAAGCTTCCTTATCTTTGAGATTTTATTTTATATTTTTAACGAAAGATCAAGACCTACCAATAGCAGCTACTATGCCTTTACTAATCGCACTTCGGATAAGAACGGAACCGCGCTAAGATGATGCAGTTCCTGCGAGTCGGACTTTTTGGTTCCAGGCTTGTTGAGTAAAGATTGTTCTGAAGCTTCAGTCTCGGGGCTTGAAGATTCATCCCTCTTTTTCTTTCTTCTTGATATTTTCGCGGGAGTTAGTACTTCATTTCGGCCGTCCTTAAAGAGAGTTTCTTTCGCCTCATCCAGAAAAAAATCTTTACCGTTTATCATGCTAGAATAAAGTATGTACATTTTCTTTTGAATTTTAACCGAATAATATATGTCCCTGTGGATTCTGATTAGAGAGTTTCTGATTACTCGATGGATCAGGAAGACTACTGAAAGATGGCAACCGATAGATCTACCCAAAACTAAACTAAATGTCGGAAATGATACAGAATGATCCAGAACTTCACCCGATAGAGCTCATTTTGAGCCCACCTGATGCAAACCTCAAAAGTCCGCCTCGCAAGAACTGCCTCATCTTAGCACGTTTACACAACGTTCTTATGCTTAAGAATGGAACACGTACCTCAAATAAACCCCCACGGTGCATCTTGTATCCCTCCACCTCGAAAAAAAAAATACTCCAACGTGGATGGATGGATGGATCACAGCAAGGATAGAAAACCTTTAGGTCCTCACCGCCCTGAAGTGTAGTGTTAGAGAGTCGTGTGAGAGGGATTGTAATTTTGTGTTTAGGACAGTGCATGACAATGAACTGTAATTTTTATGACCTGTACTCTTTTTTTTTTTTTTTTTTCTTTTTTTTTTAACCTATGTCATTGCTTACGACTAACATGTTACTTAGATACTAATAGAACTATTTGCACTAAAACTAATACTAATATACAGTATAGCACTAGTAATACAGTTAAGAGACTTGTATATAATTTTTTTTTAGAGACTTGTATATAATTTGTTTTTCCAACGTGGTAAACAAGAAGAACAAGAAACGTTCTTATGCCTAGTGTCGTTTGGATAGCCTGGAGTAAATATAGTTATTTTTTTTTTTTTTTTTTTAATTAAAACACTCACAGCAATGGCCAACGTTGAATGTATCTGTTCGCGTCGCCAGTACTTGAATGGGTGACCGACCACGTGTTATTGGCATTATAACAGGGTTGATACGCCGATAAACACAAAAGAGTCTGGCGTTAAAAGCCTCAAAGGCTGACACGCCTAAAGCCAAACAACAACAAATTAAAACACAAAAAATATTCAATGAAAAGCAGCGGAAATTGCTCTCTCGGGAACGTTTTTTATAATACTTCTTTAACTTCAAACGCAACCAAATTTTATTATCATAGTTTGGACGAACATCAAACGACTGGAACAATTTTAAAAGTAATCAATCATTTCTGAATATCCAAACCAAAAATTTGTTAGGAATAGTAGTTTTATCAACTTTCCTCATAAATGGTTACAGATGGTTTTGTAAGATAAGCGCTTTAAAAATGGTTTGCTTTCCTTTTTTTTTATATTAGAAAATCTATAAAAAAGTAGTCCTGCAAGCATATTACTTCGAAATCGTAAGCGCTACGATTTTGTCTCGCGAATATTGCCCCAAAAACCGTGTTCCGCTGGATAATGAATTATGCTCGATCTTTCAAATTAGATGGTGGATTTTTCTAGCAAATGCCACCTCCATTGGACCTTTTTTTAAGCAGCTACAGAGCCAATGGTATGTTATCAAGATTAATACATTATTCACGTTTATAAATCCAGTTTCCAAAACATTACTCATTGCTGAGGTTCATTTTCGGCCAATCGGTGATTTCGAAGAACATTGACAACAAAAATTAATTTCTACCACCACGTAGTCAGCAAATCGTATAACGGTCATTCACAAAAGTTCATTCACTTCAAAGACACATTGAATGACACGCATTTGTCGAATGTCAGACGAGTACTTCAGTGTGAGAAGCAAATCCATCTATACAGGATGTGATTAGCATCCGTTGGGAAAGGTCAGAACCTCACAAGATTGATTGATGGATGTTAGAGTCTCAGATGATCCCGTAACCTGTCCTACTCAAAGGCAACTGAATAACTCCAATCTTGAATTGATGCGGTCTTAAAAAAATCATTATATGTGGTGTTCGCCGAAAAAATGTACATAGTGTGTCGAAAAATGAGTTTTGGCTTTACGATGGTTTCGGACACTTGACAGCATGCTCTTTCACGTGATTTTCGCAAACTTGCGGAAATAAAATGTTACCCCCTTTATTTGGTAATCGTATGTTGAGAACTATTTGCTGAAAAAAATTATTTCAAAAAACACTACAATTTACAACAGGAAACTTTTCTTTCATTAGTTTCAACAATTTAACATTGAAAAGCGAATTCAGAGCCTGAGGGGCAGATACTATAGAGCTATCTGAGTCTTGACAATACGGCACTCTAGGGAGATAGTGTGGCCAGTACTATGCTCCGGCCGCCTGGTTTTCCCCTTGGCTGCTTCGACTGCTAGCAGTCATTAGCACTACAATGTACCTATTATTAAATTAATTAAAGGCTGGATTGGCCTATGAACGGTCAGGGAGGCCGAATTCTACTCATGTGCGAAGACACTAGAAGAAAAAATGTTTAGTGCTTGCTCGGGATTTGAACTCAAGTCCTCCAACTAATTAGTCCAGTGCTCTTCCATTGACCTAACCTGGCCCCTCGTCTGAACTCAAAATCAGGATAATATTTTTTTGGTTTATGTTATCATAATTTAGTAAACCATTTCAACTAAAATATTTCAAACATTCTTTTTTCTAGGCCAAGAAGCTTATAAAGCGAGTAGTTTGATGTAGGCGTCACGATTTTTTCGAGTGAATTTCCAAAAACCATGTTCCGGTGGACGGATTCTGCTGATTAACGAACATGACCTTTCAAAATAGACGAAAGATTTGTTTTCCACATTTCATCAAAATCGGACCATTTTTGAGCCCAGGAGAGCCTAAAAGACAAATATATATATATATATAGTTGTCTGTTTGCGTACTCTGAGGCTACAAAAACGATCCGATTTCGATGAAATCATAACCAGCAAAACCCGTTTACTGGATTTTAGTTTTTGGAGCGAAACTGTAAAATTGTTAGTTTATATATATATATATATATATATATATATATATATATATATATATATATATGCAAATTTGAACCACCGTTATATTCGTGATCGATGGGTTTTGAAACATGAAATTTTCTACTCGGCACTTCCGGATTGTGTCTAGAGGTCAACCTCATAATCGGGTTTCCTTCTTATGAAGGGAGGCAGGAACCACGCTAAAAGTAAAGCAAGAAACGAAGAAGAAAGAAAGAAAGGTTGAACGGAGTTAGACCCAAAAATAAGAAAGAACCATGAAGAATAAATTTAGATTCCAGGAATATACGGTAGATAAAGACACACCAGTAGACGCTACAACTGTTAATTTAGGAATTTAATCTAACGGGTCTGAAATTAAATTGCTAATACGCCTTTTAGCGAGCCCCGACCACGCAGGACGTGCCTCGCAAGGCGTACCTCGGTCCGCATGACATCATGGAAGCATACATAAACATCAGGGAAAGAAGACAAACTATTTATTCATAGGTCAGAGATTTTTGTTAATTGCATTAGGAAAGTAGTTATTAGTCGAGGTAATTTAAGAAAATAAGAGGTAGGAATTTATGTTGCCCTCATTGCATTGATGAAAGAGGCGAGGTTAGCTTAGAGGTAATGAACTGGACTTATATGCTCGAGGATCTGAGTTCAAATCCCCCGTGCAAGCACTAAAGATTTTTATCTTGTAGTGTATTCGTTCCTGGGTTGGATTGGGCCATCCTGGCCCAGCCTTTAATTAATTCATAAATAAAAACTTACATCCTCATTTTGAGGAGGAAAATCTTCTACTAGAATCTGGCCCACGTCCAGACTGGTCATGGCCTAAAAGAATCCAATATGGTGGAAAACAGTCAGCTGATCAATAATCGATAAGTCAAATGTTTAAAAATAATCTCCAAAAGAAATATAGTCTTCAAAATTAAACTCCGAAAAAAAAGGGTGTGTTAAATTATTAAGACAATATTTCTTCTGAATATAATAAGAGTCATATGTTTAATTTTAAGCATGTGGCATATCGATTATGGATCACCTGACTATTTTCCACAATATTGGATACTTTAAGACCATGACCAGTCTGGACGTGGGCCTTCTAGTAGAAGGTTTTCCTCCTCAAGATGAGGCCGTAAGTTTTTATATTTGTTAATTGTTACCCTGAAGAGGCACCAAAAGGGTGCGAAGAAATAAGAGAAGAAATAAAATTATTAAAATTATTTTGTGAAGATTTTTATTTGTTTACCTACCGCCTATAATAAAAATAGAAGATTTAAGTAAAGGACCAGCTTAGTATTAATTATATATATATATATATATATATATATATATATATATATATATATATATATATATATATAAATGTCTTTAGAACATGTGAGATTTCATTAATATCTTATTACATTTATAAGATGTGCATTAACAGAAAAATGAATATTATACTGCTCCCTAAAGATCCAAAATATTATTCAATAAAACCCTTGATTGTAAAACATGTAGAAAAAATTTATGTTGGCAGTACAAAAATGTATTCAATTTGTGCCTTGGAGGCCCGGTGGGCGTGAGTGTTAAGGCATGATCACTTAAAACTCCCTGTCAGAGGTCGTGGGTTCAATTCCCACTATTGGGGTGGTGGCTTTGCTTTAGAAATAAGAAAAGGCATCAGCCCTATCCTGGCTATAAAAGGGTGGTAACCTATAGATAATCCGTCCTAAAACTCTTAGTTAATAATAATGGACGTTAAAATAAAAAATAAAAAAAAAATTGTCCCAGCCTATGTGTTGCTTTTCCCTGATTAACGAATTCGCCCTTTCGTACTAGACATAATAATTCTATGTTAGGACAACCGCTATGCTAAAATTCCAAAGTCCTAAATATGCTGAGAATCTTAAAATATATGAACAGTTAATATAATTAAGTGGATAAAGAATAAATTAGGCAAACAAAAATAAAAAGGTTCTGATAATTTGTCTACTTCATTGCCACAACGAAACACAAAATGAGCCATAATTTGTTCTACAAAAGCAGGATCAACACGTTTTCTGATTGAGGATTCGAAACATCAAAGGAAACCATCTATTTGATCTAGTGCCACTCCGAACATCCGCTGATCGCCAATAAAATCTAATTTATGCAAATGTTTCTCAGTTCCAAATCGACTCTCTGGGGCATTCGTGTCGAAAATTATAGAGTATTTAAGGTAAGTTTTCCGTTTGCGGAATGACGCCGCTTTTAACTAATACTACACAATACATCAGACAAAGTATCTAGTAACATAAATTTTACAAAAGTGCACGTTAGATCCTTAGTTATTTCTATTAGCTCTGAAGATAACTACACAATCTTTTCACAGCATCATTAATAATTTCTTATGGTTTTTTTTCTCGAGAACTCTGTCTATTCTTCTATATCTATTCTATTCTATTTATTTATTTATATAAATATATATATATATATATTTAAATATTTTTAGGGTATTTTTTAGAACAGCCCCGCCAGTGATTTTCTAGTAACTGTTACTGTTATCACATGATCATATGTTATCATAATAGTATACATTTATCATTCCAGTGACGCTATAAACACAATCATAAATAGGAAAAATATTTTTGATTCATATGAAAAATACAAAGTAGCAGATACTGCGCGATTATTCTAGGGAAATAGTCGGATACTCTCAGCAGTAAGGAAGTGCTAAAAAAAACGTAAGATGAAATATTGGTCTCCAGAAAGCTAACCTATCTTAGGAATTTATTTGTTGTAAATATTGTTGAAAATGAACCTTTTAATAAATTTAATAACATATGTTGTATAACCAAATATCTTTTCCTTTTTTTTTGTCGTTGCACCGTGCCAGAAGGTCGTGGGTTCGATTCCTACTAGGGGTGGTGGCTTTTCTTTAGAAAAAAGAAAAGGCATCAGCCCTATGCTGTCTAGAAAAGGGAGGTAACCTATAGAAAACCCGTCCTAAAATTCGTAGTTAATAATAAATGGTCGTTATAATGTAATAAATAATTATCTGTCACCTAGTAAAAGTAACTATATAAAATCACTGGCGGGCCTGTTCTCCAACAGATCCAATAATTATAATTGTCCCCTAACGTCTACTTTCTACAAAAATGGTTAAATGATGAAATGAGTACTTTTTCTATTAATGGTAACCATAGTTACAAAAATATTACGAAAACGTTTCACGTTTTCTTACCTTGATTTACTAAAATAACATTTTAATGTCTCTATAAATATAAACGTGAAATCTGTAGTGTATAGAAAGTCTATTTTGAAAAGGAAAGGGGCTCTCCGCGGCAGAAGGGCTAGTGTGCCGGACTCCCAGATAGGAAATGTGAGTTCAAATCCCACTTATGACAGGTTGAGTTTTTTCAGCGATGTGTTTTTGCTCAATCAAGTACGATGGAAGGATGTCAATAGATTGTGTGGCCCCTAAATCCGAATTGCCAACAAAAAAAAAAGAAAAGAAAAATGTGTTTGATCGAAGTTTGAAGCCCTTATCAAATAAAGTCCAAATCCATACTCAAAAATTCGACTTGTTCACCACAGATATTTACTAACAAGAAAGACAAGACGTCAAACTCCCTTCATCTTGTAAACAGCCTGCTAAACAACCTCAGTATAGCTTCAAGTGATTATGAACTGAAGGTATGCAAACATGAACGCACTCCTGTACAAACACTGCCCACTCACTCGCTTCAGACACTGAGGTTAGATTTGCTTGACATAGAGGTCCGAGAAGTGAAGGATAAAAAAACCGGTCCCCAGCCTAGGCCAAGATCAAGGAGGTCCTGTTGACCAAATGGATAACTGTACAATCTTCTCCTTCCATCTAGGATTTGCATCTTATATTGGTCTTCCTGTTTTGTATTATTTTTGTCTGTCAATTAACATTAGTGACCCAAATATTTGCTTATAGTCATTATCTAATCTGGTACTTTTTATTCCTAAACAAAAAGAACAAGTATTTAATTGGCTTAAAATCTTAAATTCTTCTGTAGATGACTCATACCTTCCGCTGTGTGGGATGCAAATCGGCCACAGTCCAATTGTACTGGTCCTAAAACCTTACCTTAAGCTGCTAAATGAATCTTACATACTGCCCGACTTTTGTCGACCTCCTGATTTCATTTTCATCAAGCCTCATCAAATGTATTCCCAAAATCAACCTCCCCTTTTCCAATGCTAAACATTCAGGTGTAGCATTCTTAGGTGTCTTATCCTTGACTTTGCACCATCTGCAGCCTGGTAATGACTCAATCTTCATAGTATGCATATGTTCGTTCAAGGCACAGTTGCTATCTCAAATCCCTTTTGGCCCTACCCAAGAAAATTTCCTTCTTGCCCGAATTCCTAAGGTCTATGAAGAACTTCGCATGGTTTATTTTCTGCTTTTACCAAACTTTCTTTTCTGTCTTTATACTATTGTCCTTTAGCACAGGCCATGGGCAATCCAACAAATAGCAGTGAGGCCGTAGTTGCCCTTTCGGCCAACTTGTCTGCCTTTCTCGTTGCCTAGGAAACCTCGTTGTCCCGGTAACCAGGAGGTGACACTATTATTATTTTCGGCTCACTCAGCCTTACTTGGTACAATTTTTAATAAATCCCCTGGTTCTTCAAATTCTTCAGTACTCTCTTCGTCAATTCAGCTTTTAACAATCTTCTGGGCGCTTACCAATGATGGTACGCGAGTTGCTGGTTGGTAAATAATCAATGATGTCGGACATAAAAAAAATGTTAAATCGTGAAGATATTATCAGAAAATGTGTTGTTTATTGCATGGTTATTTGAAGGAAACTTTAAAATGCAATAAACATATAAAGTAATACATATTACTGCATTAATATGAGACGACTGACAACCAAAAAAAATCGATTTTTTTCTGACTGACTGTTCTGGTGCCCTGTTGGGCGTTTTTAATAAGTTCCTCAGAGAGGTTCAAATAGGCAGTTGCAGCAACAGTTATTTTTGGAATGATCCCGTTGGTCGAGATTATGAGGGCTGTTACTCATGCGGAATGTAATTCACACGAGTCTTATAGCTCTACGGTCATGGACTGGTATTTTGGAAGTTCCTCGGCATAACATACTGCGATACCAGTCTGGCTTATTAGTCATGGCTCGCGAAGGAGGCTAGAGCCCAAGCTTGCTTCGGCAAGGAGGGAGACCCCAAAGGCTGACTCTCCACGTCCTAGATGACCCTTCGGGGTCTTGTACGTGCGAGCTGTGAGTGCTAGTCGCGCCTTGGTCAGGGTGTTTTGCACTATGGGTGCTTAACAATGGTAGGGACCATGCTGTTGTCCGCCTGTTGCAACTTAGTGGCCACTTGTTACGAGCACTGCAGTGGAGTGGCCAGAACTTGGTGGGGTTCTGAATTCGGCTTAACTGCTTAACGATAGTGGGCTCCGTCTCAGTGGATCACCTCGTGAGTTGCTACATCTATTGTTGAGTCGAAAGGGTGTGGCTACAGGCGGGGGTCACTTAAGGCTTTAAAGTGTCGGGCACAACCCTTTGCTGTTCCTACCTTATGTGGCGTATAAATCTTTTTCCCCTTAGCAATGATATTGTATTTATATACAATATGTAATAATCAATAAAGAAATATATATATAGCAATGATACGAATATCCTGCTTATTGTGGTGGACAGTACGGTCCGTTAACATTCCTTCGCCCCAATATATTATAGTTGTACCTTCTTCGAAAAGTCATTTTATTAGGATGTAGCGGTAGTAAGAAACCTCGCCCTTCAACATAACGAAATTTTCATTTATTATTATAGTTTTTTATATTTTTTATTGTTTGTTCTAATTACTACCCATCGTTTAGTAATAGAATATATTTGTTTTTTCTTGTATTAGCTTTCCATCTCTTCTTTCAAATTCTTTTACTTTCATTTATTCTGTGTTATTTCTGGAATGGTTGGTATTTTTCTTTTTAAAATGAAAGGGTCATCTGTTGAGATGACCAAAATGAAATAAATAAATAAAAATGGATTACTGAGTAATTCGCTCCTATACGCTCCGCAAAGCGGCATGGACTTCCTTTTTAGGGGCCTGAAAGCGACATTTTTGAATTTAAGTCAACTAAAAAAGATTGATATTTGACTGCTGAGGATCCTAACGGGATTATCCGAATCAAGGAACCATTGGTACATTGATCTATGCATGGGCTCGTTCTCTTCTGTCTATTTCGGATTCTATTTTTAGGCCTATTTTAGAACCTGCTATTCTAACTGTAAACCTGTTCCAGTTTCTATTAATAAATCTTAGAACATTCGAGCTATTGGCTTCCTATCTACAGCTCCTGAGGTGATGTATTTGCATTTTTGGTCAAGATGTAGACCTCATATGTGCTTAAAGAAATCCCAAGAACTCCAGATTATGTAGCTTTATTAGTAATCGATGACCATACTGATGGCGAATACTATTCAACCATGATAATAAAATAAAATCAGCAAAAGAAAAATCACACCTTTTTACGATTAGCAAAAAGTACGAACAAAACAGTTCCAACATAACATTTATACTTGACGAGAACTCTGCTTAAGAAAAACCAACTTGTTTAAAAACATTAGCGTTTTTAATCAAGGGGCATTCTCTGTAGACTATTAAAACTTTCTATGAATGTTTCCTCCCTCAATGCTGATGGAACACCTTTATGATGGAAACACTATGACTCAATCGGAAATGCCGGTCCACGTTTTATACTACATAGTTCACCGTTATGTGTGTGTTTATATATACATATATATTTTCGCTCTATCAGGCTAAAAAATGAATGCTAAATTTTGGTACGGACCTACATTGCCTCAAATACAAGGTCAAGTTCATTAACCACCCGAATACGCCAACAGTAACACCATTTGTTCGGTGAAATTTGGACCAAAATCGTATATTTTGCGGATTTGTCATTATAGTCTTCACGGTACACTTTATATAGGCTGTTGTGGCGAGAGGTATCAATTGAAACCATTTCCAAGGCCATTTATATGACTGTTTTAGAGGAAAATTGGGAAAACGAGACTTTTCTTGAGATTTTTGCATATTTTCTTAAATATCTCGAAACCGCCTGGGAAATTTTGGTAAATATAAGGGGTCTGTTTAAAAGCATAGTATATTTCCTACAAAAACGGTTCTTATGCAATTTTGGATATTGCGATCCAAAAATCCAAATACCCAGAAATCGGACATTTCGTTCTTTTGAACTGGTATTTGTGTCTGTTTGCCTCAGGCTTTTTGGCAATATTTGTTCTTGTTTTATTGTAATGATTGTATTTTTTTTAATAGCGGAAGCGCGATATTTGCGTTTGGCTACAGCCAGCTTCGTATGCATTGTATAGTGAAATCTCGCTTTTCAGGTCATTTTTCATGAAAAATCAAAACTAAGCATTAAATTCCAAACTTTCCAAAAGACACCAGGGATAAGAATTGACAAACGCTAAGATGACGCATTCTTCTTGCTAATACGACTTTCATGGTTTTCCTATCTGCGCCGGAGTTTCCACACTACATTTTGTTTTGTCTAGGTAAACAAACAATTATCATGTGGACGTTCCGTTCCTTCTACAAATACTATTAAGGCAGTAAAATGACCTCAAGAAATTTGTAACAAAACACACATCTATACACACTAAAGTTATATCTTATTCTATACAGGGTCGTCCTGAAGGAAATCGCCATACTTGAGAGGTGCTTGTGCCTACTAAAGTGTAGTTGAATGCCACCAAGGAGAAATTTTTATTTACCTTATTTCCCTAGATATAGGCGTTACCGGTTCTTTTGTCTAAACGCTACTTTTTGGACATTTTTGTGCTATTTGTCGTTACGGCCATAAGGAAAATTTAATTTTGAAGACATTTTCACATTCTGCATCAAATTTCGTATAAGATCTCATGTAGGGGTCTCCCCTGGTCTAATGGCTAGCGCCTTGGATTCATAAGCGGGAGATGGTGGGTTCGATTCCCAACCTCCGGCAGGAATTTTATCATCCCACGGCTCGCTGGTAAAATTCCTCGCTGCACCCTGGATGTCGGCGCTAATGACCTAGATGTAGATGCGCCGTAAAAAAAAAAAAAAAAAAAAAAAAAAAAAAAAAAAAAAAAAAAGATCTCATGTACCTTGTGCTAAACTTTCTCAGGCCAAATTCACAGCAGCCACCCAACCAAATAACGTATCACGAAGTAAAGGTTTTTTTTGTTTTGTTTTTTTTAATGTTCCACTATATGGGACTCTCAGAAATGTTCCATTTCATTACCATTGCTAATTTCTTAGAAAGTGTTGAAGACCAAAAAAGGATGCTTTGCATGGGTAAATTGTGGTCAATTAAAACAAAAAAAAAATTAATAAGGAAAACATTTTAGCTTTCAATAATTAGCTCATTGTAACATTGGAGCTCATTGAAAAAAAAAAAAAAAACTTTATTTCGTGATAAGTTATTTGTTTGCGAGGCTGTTATGAATTTGGTTTGAGAATTTTTTGCACAAGGTACATTGAGATCTCATAGGAAATTTGATGGACATTTTGAAGATGTCATCATAATTAAATTTTCCCTATGGCGTGAACGACATATAGCTCACAAGTGGCCAAAAACTAGGGAATAGACAAAAAAAGAAACACGGAAACGCCTTTATGTAGGGAAATAATGCAAGTAAACATTTTTCTTTGGTGGCATTCAACTACACTTTAGTCGGGGTACACACCCCTCAAGTATGGCGATTTCCTTCGGGACCACCCTGTATACTATTAGAAACCGAGACGCCAAAATCGGACTAAAATATACATGTGCCTCCAGCTTCCGGAATCGTTGTTTTTTTCAACGAAACTGAGTACCACTAGGATATATGTATTCTCAAATCGATAAAAAGTCTACGATTGGGAGCGATTATTTCCTGAAGTACTATAAATTTATTATTTACCCCATGGTGCGTATATTTACAGATTTTATTCTCCCATTGAATGATTTAAGGATTGCAGTAACGCTATGATAATCGTTTCCGTATCTCCAGTTGGCAGAATCAGCGAAGCGTAAAATAGTAAACTTTGCATCCAATGAAAACATTACAATATTGCAGAAAATTATGAGGAAGACAGGTGGTCAATAATGTTCACGATGATGACGTCACGAAGACTCTACAACTAGTGTTTTCGCTTCTGAGTAAGACCTCTTTGGCCGTCATAAGTCCTTCTTCCTCCTTGGTTCGTTGGCAGATAATGAAGCTTGCATAACCTAACGGAATAAATAGGATTCAAAGTGCTAACAGCAATGATGTTATTTTATTTGCTACAGGTGCGCCCATGTAGAAGGATCGATTTGAGGTCCATAAATTGAGTTCCTCTTGAAAATTGTGTTAGTAGAAAAGGATATTAGTCCATGGTACATCTGTAAAAACTTAGCAACACAAAACAAACCAAAAAAAAAAACAATTAAAAATTTAGGTAAACAAAGGCAAAAACCCGTCCAAAATATGTATGTATGTAAATATATGTGTCCGTAGTGTGATTGTACGTTTATAATATATTTATATTCTATGTATATAAACGAATATATATATTACGTAAGTTTATTAATGTATATATACGTATTTAGATTTGTGTGTTTACTTTGGTCTTTAGACCAAATCTATAAAAAATATGAGTTTAGTGTTCCATGCAATAATTTTGTCGAGTAGAGGCTTTTCATCGTAAAAGTTTTCTTTAAGTATTCTTATATGTCTGTATGAAATTTTTTAAGTCCTCTGTCCTTTAGTACTATACATACAGTCTTCTTGCCATGTTCTTATCGTATCTGTCTGTAACTTTCTTTTAGCATAAATATGCTTTAGCGGTGATGCAAGCAGTAGCGTTTGCGCATGTGCAGTGGTTTTCGCGCATGCGCAGTAGTAGTCTCGCTTGCTCAGTTGTGGTCTCGCATGCGCAGTGGTATTTGCGCATACGCAGTGGCATTCGCGCATGCACAGTGCCCATGTACGATAAATAAGACGGTATGTATCACAAAAAGTGACCGCTGGCGTTACAAAAAAGTGACCAAAAATGCGTCTGCTGGTGTTCGCGCATGCGCGGTGGCCATGTACGAAAAAGAAGACTATATGTTATACAGTACATTAGATAGGTTTGTCAGGTTGACCTATAGCATATTTACGAAGACAGGTATAGTTGGGATTCGGCTAGGAGAAAAACGTCAGACTTTCAAAAAGAAATCTGTATTTGGACGTTTCGACTGCACAATGGCAGCCTTCTTCAGCTAAAAAATATATACAACTTATAAGTAAAGAAAATATATATGTACAACTAGTAAGTAAAAGACAGGCAGAAATGAGCGGAGTATATATATCAATACAATAAATTTTAACCAATCTTATTTTTAAAACAATGAAAATAAGGTAGTTGGAAAGTAAACAGCATGTACTAACACTTTCTACATGCTGTTTACTTTCCAACTACCGTATTTTCATTGTTTTAAAAATAAGATTGGTTAAAATTTATTGTATTGATATATATACTCCGCTCATTTCTGCCTGCCTTTTACTTACTAGTTGTACATATATATTTTCTTTACTTATAAGTTGTATATATTTTTTAGCTGAAGAAGGCTTCCATTGTGCAGTCGAAACGTCCAAATACAGATTTCTTTTTGAAAGTCTGACGTTTTTCTCCTAGCCGAATCCCAAATATACCTGTCTTCGTATCTCTGCAGCGGCTAACTATCTCCATCTAGACTATAGCATATTTATGTTCCTTAATTTGAGCAGAAGTCTCTAAGTGGAATAATTTTTATTTAAGTTTGTTTTCGATATATTATTTAACACTCACAGATTTTTAGAATCTGATTTAGCTGCTACGTCAGCAAGTTCATCTCTGATTAATACCAAAATTTCATTTGATGCAATTGAAGGATATATATATTTCGTCATAAAATGTATATTACAGTTATCATTAAATAAGGATAAAGGATAACTCAAACCTTGAATGAAGGAACAAGGTTGTTATTTTATCAAAACCACAAATCCTTAACTGGAAGGATTCCTCAGACTTCCATAGGAAATCAATGAAGGACATCGTATTAAACACAATGCACAAGATTATCCCGAAACAACGTTCGTCCAATGCCGATTTGAAGGAAGTTAAAACCACAGTTAGAATAATTTGGCGGTCTCCTGCTGCTTCCCGTTATGGGCAATGATAAATTCAAATAACATTACGGACTAACATGGGCGTATTTAGGAAATAATTTCGGAGGGGGCTGGGAAAATTTCGGGGGGGGGGGGCTGAGACCATTTCCGGTGTATGGAATACTAACTATTTAGATCTTGGAAGAGTTTTAGCCAACTAAAACTGTTTGCGATTGTGATCACTCTACCATTTTTTATATGGTTTAGAGTGGACCACTGACGGTGAAGGACTGCAGAGATTTGTACATAGGTTGAATTTAAAATCAGGATTTATTTTGGCAAATATAATTAATTAGATGGGGGTGTAAAGCCAAAAGCAGGAACATATTTATTGTTATTGGGTTAGTTAAATTTTGGATTATGATAAATGATGAGTTGCTGCTGATGGTTGAACTGTTGAATGGTTTTGCTGGATCTTCATAAATGATAAATTAAGAGAGGTACCTGGTGTCTTGAAGATTATGTGTTTAAGCATAATGTATAAGCCCTGTAATGTGCTGCATTTTCTTGTTGCTCTCCAAATCCTGGTGGGCTGGCTAACGCCATTTCCTGCTCCCTTCGCTCGGCCTGGGTGGCTTAGAGGTCTACTCCTCCATCATTGGTGTGTAAAACTTGGGGAGAGAAAAAACTTAGATGCTCCACACTTTGTCTGCTTGGTGACTAGGCGACTATATCTTCCCAACTTGTCTTTGCGTGCAGTTCGTACTGCCGCGGACAAGTAGTTCCCGGGCACACCGCTAGGTGGCAGCACCTCACGGGGTAGACTTCTTACATATAATGAGCGGAGTGAAGCGAACAAACCGCCCACCTAAATTAGTTTAAGCTAATTTACAATACAAAAAATAAAAATAGAAAATATTACAAGGGTGCGTACAAGTTGGTTCAACCTACAAACAACACAGAAATGAAAAAGAGTAGATAAACAAAAATACAATAATGAGGGTAAAAAACTTCTAATGTATGTGGCGTTGAATAGGTGTACCAAATACAAATTGAAACTACTTCCAAAAAAAAAAAATGTTTAAAATAAGGATAAAGTAAACAAATTCCATAATGAAGAAAAATAACGAAAACAAAAGAGCCAAACTTGGATATTCAACTAGCTGAACGATCTTCCGTTTCAGCGTGAAATAAAGGAACAAGGGACGTAACTGCCCTAGTTAAAGTCTTGCCGGTGGGGGTTAGGACATCCACAACGCGAATGATTCCGTCGCGACCAGGGTAATGTGACTCGTCTTACGGGCCATTGTCCTAGAAGTGGTCTTCTTTCCACAAGGATCACGAGGTCTCCCGATTTGATGATGGGTTGAAATCTTCCTGGGTGAATTCTTCAATCTGCCGCCCACCCTGAAGATCCCCTGTTCATCGAAGAAAGGTGAAATGTGGACATAATCTGTCCCCTTTTTCATCGAGGCATCCTTGTGCAACTGTTGTGGCATTGATGTGAACTTTAAAGGAGATACTTTGGTTTTGCCTTTGACAAACGAGATGTTGACTTCGCCATCTGAGCTCATGGAGTGCAAGTACAAGGCAGCGCTGTACCCTTTTGATGATGCATCACAGAAGCCAACCAAGCGGCGAACAGCTAGGGGTTCAGTGATGTGTCGTGGAATCGAGATAGAAGACAGGACTAGCCAATCGGTTGTAAGTTCCATCCAGGCAGCTTGGAGATCGTGTGGGAGTTCTTCGTCCCAGTCGGTCTTCGCTTTCCAGACCTCTTGGAGCAATGACTTGGCGATGAAGACTACAGGAGCAAGCACAGGTCGTCAACGTAGCAGTTCTCTAAAACGCGACTTGCGGCTAAGGGGAATTCTGACCCAAGGATTTCTACAAGTCGCCTTACGGTTCGAAGAGCTTGATATGCGCTTGGCTTAAGCCCATATGTTACGGTATTGAGCTCCATTATCTGCATTGCCTTGTTGGGTGAATCGCGCCACAGGATGTGCTGGAATTTTCTGTCTTCTTCGTGAACGACAACTTGGCGATACATCTTAGCCATGTCCGCACATAGAGGAATGGCATAGAGGCGAAAACGGATCAGAATGTTGCACAAATCTTCTTGTAGCTTGGGTCCCGATAGGAGTGCGTCATTGAGACTGTAACCTGATGACGAAGGGCATGACGCATCGAAAACTACCCTCAGCTTCATGTCGCCGTGGGGGCCCTCCTGCCAAACGCCATGGTGAGGGATGATGTACGTGGACTTAGTTGTTGCAGGTGACATATGTCCGAGGTCCCTGTATTCCTGCATGAATTCGGAATATTTGTGAAAAAACGCGGGATCCTTTCGGAATCTAGTTTCTAGAGCGTAGAAACGGCGGTATGCAATATCTCTGTTGTCGCCGATCGGGACGCCTTCCTTGAAGGGCAGTCTCACTATAAATCGTCCCTCGTCATCTCGAGAGAGTGTCTTCGAGTAAAATTCCTCGCAATAGGCATCTTCGGGGTCGGTTCGGTCTACAGGTTTGGGCTCTTCAATCTCCCAAAACAACTTCATATCATCCTCAATTGAATGATGCCTTTCGATAAAGAATGAGTGATGAGAAGTAGAGGGGTGATCATTCAATGTGCCAGTGACAACGATTCCGAATGTGGTGGGCAACAATGACAAACCGTCGATTTCAGAGGGCTTGGATGCGCCTGAGATTATTTGATGGAAGACATCTCCTCCTAAGAGTATATCGATGGTTTTAGATTCTCCAAATTGGTGATCGGCCAATGGCATGTCTAGAAGCTTGCTGGAAAGCGATGTTGGCAGACTGATGCTTGGCAAATTAGATGTAATGTGGTCGATGACCAACGGTGTCACCTTTAATTCTTTGTCTCCAACGAGTGGGCGTAAAACGCAGTGTGTGGATCCTTTTACTAGGTGCGCTGGTAGGGTTGATCCTGCGAGGCTTGTGATGGAAACCTTGGAAGGGCAAATCCTAGCACCTATCTTCTTTGCAAGAGAGGAAGTCATGAAGGTATTTTGACTGCCCGAGTCGAGGAGAGCATGTGCGGTGTGGAAATCACCTCTTGAACCTCTAATCAAAGTGCGCACGGTTCCGAGGAGTACGGTGCTCCTTGAGCATGCTTTCTGGGCTGAGCCAAAACCGATGAAGGACTTGTCTTGAGTGTCTGCAACTGGAGATTGTCTTTTGTCATGAGCCGGTTCCTCATCCTTGGTGACTCCACGATCATCTCGATGGATCAGCGAATGATGTTTATTCCTGCAGTAGATGCAGCGAAATTTGGAACGGCAGTTTCCTACTCTGTGCCCTTTTTTTAAACAATTGAAGCACACCTTCCAAGAACGTATTATCGACGCCCGTTGTTCTACAGGAAGTTTCTTAAATCTTTCGCACTTCGCACAGGTGTGGGCGCCTTGGCAGAAAAGGCATTGAACGGGCTTAGGACTGGTTTCTCGGGACTTAGAACTTTGAGAATCCGAGGAATCGCTGCTGGTGTGAAATGAAACCGCCTTATACCGCGGGGAGTTTCTGTTGGGGCGGCTAACGCTAGAGTTCGAGGAGGACCTACTACTTGAGCCTGTTCCTGATACATCCTCCGACATCTTGAGGGCGAGTTTCCTTTGGCGAATGAATGTTATTACGTCCTCAGTTTTCGGAAGGTCCTTGCTGGACTCTCGAGATAATTCGAATTGTTTCCTCGTTTCAGCGTCAAGAGCGCGCAGGGCTAATGTGGACAATATGAATTCGCAAGGATTCTCGAGTTTGAGAGCGTTAAAGGCGTCGATACTATCAGCAACGCCTGTAAGAAACCTATCATATTTCTGCTGTTCCGATTTGGCAGAGGTAACTTCACAATCCACGATGCGATGAACTAGAAGACGAGCTAATACTCGAGGGTTGTCGTAGGTCTTTGTTACCTTCTCCCAAGCTTGATCGTAGGACTCATCCGCGATGGTGAAATTGGAAACTAATGACGCGGATTCTCCTTTGAGAGCTGCTATCAGATAATGAAATTTCTCAATTTTGCTGAGAGATTTGCGATCGTGTATCATGGAGCGGAACGTGTCTCTGAAGTGGGTCCATTGTAGGAGGTCGCCTGAGAATGTGGGAATTGGGATCTTATCGAGCTCGGGACCGCGGGAGGTCATTGTTGGCAATTCGGTTTTTTCAGCTTTCCTTGAAGAGTCGCGGTCCTTGAGGGAGAGTAGAATGGCTTTAGCAGCGATAATTTCAGACCGTAGCTTGCTGTATACCGCATCCCAATCTTTATTAGGGAAAATATCGCTTTCTCCCAAAAGCAGATGTAGTGAGTCGCGTTTGTCCCATGTGCAGCAGAATTCCTCCCACTCTTCCTTCGCGACGAGATATCTCGCCTCGAAGCTACGTATGTCGTCATCTGCGATATCGTTCAATGTAATGTCGCCGATTCCAATGATGTTGCGCTTTAAAAGGCGCATTTTGCGTTCAAGTGCGTTGGCTTGATTAAGATAATCAGAGGATTTCGTCGTTTGACGCCTTTGAGCGTCTTGATCTTCAGGCATATTCAAAACAAAAACAAAACAAAGCAGCCAACCAGATCGAGCAGGAGCGGAGCAAGGAGTTAGCCAAACAAATAAAAGAATGAGAACAATAGAGCAAAAGGAAGAAGCAAGGGTATAAATAGAGATAGAAAATGTTCAGGTACCAATAAGAACAACAAAATAAATAAAACTTGAGAAGACAACGGGCTGAGCAGACGAAACATTAAAATAGAGTAAGATAATTGGATTACATTAGTACAACAGGCTAAGCTTAAGTCAATAAAAACCAATAAAATAATCAAAAGCATTTAAAACACATCATACATAAGGTGACTGTCACGAAAAGAAACCAAAGAGAGTGTGACGTCACGAGAGCGGGGCCACTGTAACTTTACTTGGCAACTACTACCTCTATGGACTGAGTCTAGGTGGAGAAACAGCTAGCTGAGCGAAGCCTCCCTAGTTTGAGAAAACCATGAGGATAAGTCACAGTGGAAGAAAAATTGTGTTTTAAATTAGTGGTAATGTGTGGAATAATAAATGAATTGACTTTATGTGAAGTAATAATAATACCTGTGTGATACATATATAGAAAATAAAGATATGAATGATATTTATGAGAATCTTATTGTCTACCCAGATCATTAATAAATGATTGAAGAACATATTGTGATTCAATTAAAAATATAAAGAATAAAATCTATAAGGTAATTGAGAGATGAACATGAGACAATAATATGAATAATTTAATAATATAATTGAATGTAAGTTCTCATGTTGGGCTAATGTCAATTACTTGAGTTAAATATGTCTTCAAACATTTTTAGAAATTATTTTAAACATTAAAATAGTCTAAGCAACACATTTGAAAAATGATCAAGTCTGATTTGGATCATGAAGTGAATTTTTAAACTGATTAGTTCATGATAATTAATACAAAATGGTATAGACTTGATGTGATTTGAAAATAATAATATTTGATAGCAATTAATTCACAAATCCATATCAATATATTTTTTATTGCCTGAATATAAGACTATTTTTACAAAAATTATGTAACTGATACAGATCTCTGCCCGGAGGACCATGTTTTTGATATACTGGTACAGATCTCTGCCCGGAGGACCATGTTATGATTTACTGGTACAGATCTCTGCCCGGAGGACCATGTTTATGATTTACTGGTACAGATCTCTGCCCGGAGGACCATCTTTACGATATTACTGGTACAGATCTCTGCCCGGAGGACCATGATTGCGATTGTGATCACTCTACCATTTTTTATATGGTTTAGAGTGGACCACTGACGGTGAAGGACTGCAGAGATTTGTACATAGGTTGAATTTAAAATCAGGATTTATTTTGGCAAATATAATTAATTAGATGGGGGTGTAAAGCCAAAAGCAGGAACATATTTATTGTTATTGGGTTAGTTAAATTTTGGATTATGATAAATGATGAGTTGCTGCTGATGGTTGAACTGTTGAATGGTTTTGCTGGATCTTCATAAATGATAAATTAAGAGAGGTACCTGGTGTCTTGAAGATTATGTGTTTAAGCATAATGTATAAGCCCTGTAATGTGCTGCATTTTCTTGTTGCTCTCCAAATCCTGGTGGGCTGGCTAACGCCATTTCCTGCTCCCTTCGCTCGGCCTGGGTGGCTTAGAGGTCTACTCCTCCATCATTGGTGTGTAAAACTTGGGGAGAGAAAAAACTTAGATGCTCCACACTTTGTCTGCTTGGTGACTAGGCGACTATATCTTCCCAACTTGTCTTTGCGTGCAGTTCGTACTGCCGCGGACAAGTAGTTCCCGGGCACACCGCTAGGTGGCAGCACCTCACGGGGTAGACTTCTTACATATAATGAGCGGAGTGAAGCGAACAAAAACACTATTACACCCAAAATAGAATATTTTTTATGAACTAAATGATCTTATTTAATTTATTTTTAAGGGTTTTATAAAATTTTTACCGATCAAATCAAACTTTCGGGGCGGGCTGCAGCCACCCTTATATACGCCCATACGGACTAAAGATCAGGATTTACACGTTTTTGGTTGTAATAAAACAACTAGTGTTACTAATTACTACAATTGTCAAAAACGTTCAAATGCGTCATGTTAGCGCGTTTCCGATCTGATTTCTAGTACCATTTAGAAAGCTCAGAACAAATAATATTATCTTTCGTTTAAAATGAAAACACGTGTAATTTCAAATTCAATCTCAAACAGAACCGAGATCTTAGGCGCCACTACTGGAAACGTACAGTATTCTAAGCGGACCGGTCTACCTTCAAACTAGCTTTTATTTTTTATTTTTTCAATAGGCTAAATTTTGTCCTAAACTCATAAAAAATTATATCCAATAGTGTTTACGCGAGTAATTTTTTTTTTTTTTAAATTGGCCAAAAATACGATGTTTCGAGTGAAGTCCCGATGCCGAGTGAACGCGATGCTAATTTCAAGACAATTTTTGAGCAAGCTTCGATTGGTCCCTTTTTAATTATTAAGTTTTTTTTTTCTTCCTCCTTCAATACATTTCAAAATTAAAATCCGTTTTTTTTATCTTTATTACAGGAAAGTATGAAAAAAAAATTAAATAGGAAACAAATGAACATTTCAGAACATTAAAATCGTTTTCTCAAATCTGTGTTTTTCAAAACGGACGATCCTCTGGCGTCTTCAATTTTCACCCGATCAACTTCAAATTTTTACTCCAGCTTTCTAATTACATTGGCTAGTATAGTACGTAGGAGTTTTTGATTCATTGAATTATAACGATTTTAAGGCCGATTTAATAAAAAATAAATATTTACCATTTTCGAAAAAAAGTTATTTCATAAAAATCCTACCTACTTTACTCGATTTAAGCTTCTTCTTTCGAAATAATTTTAGTTTTTTGTCCGGGATTAAAAATTACCGCCTGCAGACTATCGCCCGTGAAAAGAGGGTTTCCGTTCCTCAGAAAAAGGGCCGCATTTTTTTTTTTCTCGAAGAATTGAAACTTTTTTTTGTTGGATACTTTAACATCCCATATAAAACGTTAGATATAAAAAATTGAAGAATATTGATTTATTTGTTATTTATAACTTCAAGAAAAATATTTTTGATTTTGATCGTACAGGTAGAATTACCTTATAAGTTATCTTCATCACAGAAAAGTAGTTTCTTATTCCACCTCGAAGTTGTTGAAGGGTTAATATGCCCCAAAGTTTCCATTGACGTTACTTCTTTGTAACATAGCCAGCATATCTAAAATTTATTTTAATTATTCAGATCCTATTAAACATTAAAGTAACAATGAAGTTGGAGACCCATCTTTTATACTGAAAAGTTTACCCCGATCAAATTCTAAATATGTATTTGACCAATCACTCTAATTAAGTTGAAATGCTTAACTGGTGTAATTTTAGGAAAAATGTTAACCAAAGAACACAATAAACAAATATCTCTGAGACTTGTGTAGGCCCCTTTCAACGTCATCTGAGCGTCTTTCTGACGTTAATCGTGGACGAAGTTGGAAAGTCTTGTGCACAGAACCCTCATATTGTATCATATATCATATTACCAGATGTATTCATTTACAGGATGTAATAACCAATAAAGAAACCAATATAGACAAAAAATTAGTAGATATGACAATTCATGACCCGGAAAAAAGTCTGAGAGAGAATAAAGAAAGACGCAAGTCTTGAAGAGGTGAAAGAGATGTAAATGAGGCAGACAGGAATTATTATGTTATTGAAGAAAGTGACAAAGAAGTCAACTGTAAGGAAATTGCGTTCTGAAAAGGCCGATTGTTTCAAGAAACAATATCTTACAGCAGAAAATGAATGAACTGCTAAAAGAAAACAAGAACTCCTAAATATATTGAAAACAAATATCTAAAATACATTCGATCCGAATTTTCAAGTTTCCCCTCTCTCTGTAGGGAGGAATCCTGCTTATGAGATTGACGCAATCCGGAAGTACCGACTAGTTAACGTTTCAGAACCCGTAGGTCACAAAAATAACGGTTGGTGTATATATGTATATATATATATACATATATATATATATATATATATGGTAAAAATGCAGTTTCCAGCCCTCCAAACCGATTTCTTTCAAACTTTGCACAATAAAGTATTTTGATGCACTAAACACGAATACGATAAAAAAAAACGTCGGATTTAACTAGGAAAGAAGTTATTAAGCACTTAAGTTCACTGTTGTGCAGGTTATGAGAGCTAATGTAAACAACTAAATTTGTCAACATACGCATGCGCGGGTAGGGAAAAGTTCGTAATAAGGAAGTTTAATTGAAATTTACCATCAATTATCGAAATTCATCAGCAGTTATTTATTCACAATCATTTTTTTAAATAATGAAACACTCTTCACATTTCTTGTTTCGTTCATGAAAAGTATTATATATCAGAAATACCTTAATAATTAGCTAATGCCTTTATAATTATCGTTCTAATTCGCGCCTATCGAACTTCAATTGTCAACAAGTCAATTGTCTAAGCTAAGAGAGATGTCTTGGAGGATTAGAAGAATGTCTAGGACGACTTTAAGGGCATACATGCTAAGCGTTTAACAAAACCCCAGTCAATCCAACTCGCTAAAATTAATAGAATTCTATTAATTTTAGCGAGTTGGATTGACTGGGGTTTTGTTATTTTCTTGAGCGAGCGGAGCGAGCGGAAACCCATAGCACGTATGCCCTTAAGCGACAGGTGACGACGGGTGAGGATGCCCTTAAAATTAACAATATCTTTGAATAAATGTTTTCTGAACATTTCAAATGACAGTTCTCTGTTTCGCAATGTTACATATCTGCGCATGCGCGTGTTTACAAATACGCTGACGACCTTCCTAACTTTAGTGAGAAAAGCTTTATTCAATAAACAAACAAATAAAGATTGCTGCCCAAGTCTGTTGGGTTGCTACACACACAGCCTGCTAATCATTCTTTCGAAAATTTATTGAATTGATTTTTGGAATGTCTGTTAATTAATTTTTTAATGTGGAGGAAAAGAAAAGGAAATTTGGTAAAATGATATTTAAAAATGACTCTATATGCAATTATTTTTTTTTTATTATTTTTTTTTTTTTTATGGTGAATTTGGATATTTTTTATAATTTACAAGGTGAACAAAAAATAATCTTCGAAAGAATGATTAGCAGCTGTTCAGCTCCCGTAAATGTGATAGCTGAGAATCCCCAGGGAATCAATAAGAATTGATTCCGCGAGGCTAGCTAGCTTGCTTGTATCTAGTCCCAGCGTTCCAAGGAAGTCATTAGTTGCTTTAGGGATCGTCCCTCTCGTGCCGAAGCACAGGCCTTGTACAGTATAATTCCTTCTTCCATAGGCTTCTTCAAACTTCTCTTGGTATGTCTTGATGCATTTAGTGTATATAGCCTTCTTCTCTCTGTCAATTGCCTCTGCCTGCAAGGGATCGTTAGTCTCATATCTGATTGTCGGATCAATTATATATGCTGATTTACTTTCTGCCTGAAATGCAATGATGTCAGCATATCTCGAGGAGCCATCTTCATCCACGCCGTAGACTTCTTCAAGGCATTGGAAGCCTTTTTCTTGAAGGAGAGCAATAAGCCTATGTTTGAGGTTATGGTGACGCCTAGTGACAAGAAGCATACTATGTGGACAGTTTCCAAGCACGTGTGCTGGTGTTTCGTTCTCTCTCCCGCACTTGCGACAGAGGGGTCCAACATTTGATGCTCCCATAACGCTAGGAACGCCTCTCAATGGCGCATAATTGACGTTCAGTTTTAGGGCATTTGTCCATTCAGAGCCAGACAGACATTCTTTTTCATAGACAAACTTGTTGGCTTTGGGACAATCTTTGAAATGTATCACCCCTACACCTTGCCATTTGGAGTGAGCCCATTCTTCAAAGCACTTTTCTCGTAACTTACGTCTGATCATTTTAATATTGTGCTCTTCTTGGAGTTCGGCAATTTCAACGGTTAGTCTATTAGCGCATTCAGATGACTCTTTTTCGTAGTCGAATGTTGCCTGAAACTGATCATCCGACACTTGCTTCAGCTTCTGGGCAATGGACCAGTGTTGAAGCGGTGCTTCCCAAAGACAGCGCAATAGTCCCAGACCTCGGTAACGTCTTGGTGCATAGAACATTGCAGTGCTACTATTGGCTGGTAAACCTAGCATCGCTTTAACACTCCGTCTTGTTATAATATCAACTCCTTCCAGAAAGGTCGGGTTCAGTTTTATTAAAGGAGCTGTTTGGAGTGGATAAATCAGAGAAGGGAAAAGGTACTGATTTATGACATTGACCTTTTGATCAGGTCTTAGCAGGCTAGTTGCGGTTAACTTTGTCATGTTTTCATTCACCTGTCGCAATGCATTCTCGTTAATCACCATCTCATTGGAAAAATCGCATCCAAGATATTTAATTTTATCATTTTCCTGTATAGAATCGATTTCTCCGCCGTTTTCCAGCAATAGCCTCCCCTTCACTAATTTTCCTTTTTCAATAATAATTGCAGAGCTCTTCTTTGCATTGATTTCCAGCCCAATTTCACTGAATATTCTGCTGACAACGTTAACTATTCGTACACCAGAATCTACATCCCGAGATGTTACAACTTGGTCATCAGCAAATCCTGTAAGTGTAACAGGAATTTGATTTTCTATAGGTCTGTAACCTAATGTGTTCGCAAATTTGGGATCACAGACTTCCCTGTACACATGGTCAATGGCCAATATAAATAAAGTTGGAGACAAAGGCCCACCCTGCGGTACTCCACGCTTCACTTCAATGAAGTCTGTTCGATTCGGTCCAGCCATTATTTGTATTTTGTTATTGCAAAGTAATGCAGATATAGCATCTGAGAGATCGCTTGATACGCCTTTAGATGATAACGTCTTCAATATATGATCGTGACCAACGTTGTCAAAGGCACCTGTGACATCAAGGAATGTTAATACACCATCTTCTTTATTTGTCCTTGATTTGAGCAATATGGATTCAATGATGCGTGTATTTACGTGACATCCAGGGAGACCTTTAATGAAACCACGTTGGCTAGGGTGGAAATTAATTTGCTTCCTCAATTCATAATCTAGAACTTTTTCAATCAGGCGTCTTACTATTGAGTATATGGTTATTGGACGCCATGATGTCAGCTCGTTGACAGGACCTTTTCCTTTATAAATTAAAATAGTTCGACCCTGCCTAAAGGCTTTGGGGACGTAAGAGGTCAATAGTAAAATGTCGGCGATATCTTTTAAAATATGAGCCACATTAAGACATTTAATTGTTTTAATAAGCACCCCGTCAGGACCTGCAGATGAGTCAAGTGAAGTAGACTTGATAGCTCGGTGCATTGATTTTATGTCCACTGTATTTATATTTGGGTTCTTTGATGCGTCACCATATTTGTCTCGTACATTGTTATTCTCATGCCCGAAAATCGATTGAAAGTGATTAAGGATTGTTCCGGCTTTGATTGAGCAGCGTTTGGGACTGTCAGCATTCATAACAGTATTAACCACTCGCTTCCTTCTGTTGTAATAATCATATTGAGCTACTTCATACAGATACTGTTCGGTTCTCCTTGCCCTGGCAGCCTTGTTCGCTCTCTGAGGATTTGAGCATTCTCCTGCACCTTTACCTTTTCCTGCTTTATCAGACTTTTTACGAGAATTATAGTACCTGATTGCAGGGTGCTTTGGTCCAGGAAGAATATTGTTAGAGTCCTTCAGGAACTTCAAAAACTCGGCAATAATATCATCATAGTCTAATGGTGAAAATGTTTTCACATGCTTAATGATATTTTTAAATGTTTCTGCCCAATAATCTAAATCCTCTTTTAAATTTGCTTTTATGGGAAACTGTTTGCTTAATATTATAGTCTATTAATTTTAGCGAGTTGGATTGACTGGGTTTTGTTATCTTTTTGAGCGAGCGTAGCGAGCGGAAACGCATAGCATGTATGCCTTAAAGTCGTAATTTATGCCTTAAAGTCATGTATGCCTTAAAGTCTTCACAAATTTAGTTGTTTACATTAGCTCTCATAACCTGCACAACAGTGAACTTAAGTGCTTAATAACTTCTTTCCTAGTTAAATCCGACGTTTTTTTTTATCGTATTCGTGTTTAGTGCATCAAAATACGTTATTGTACAAAGTTTGAAAGAAATCGGTTTGGAGGGCTGGAAACTGCATTTTTACCATATATATATATATATATATATATATATATATATATATATATATATATATATATATATATAGGGTGAACAATTTAAAATTTGCCGAAATTACAATTGGACTTGTGTGAGATTGCAATTGGTAACAACATCACGCAGAAAACAAATCAATGAGAATGTGAAAAACACAAAATGTTACATATCTCTCAAATGGAAAACGTACCCCACGATTTCTTTCGGATACTTATTATTGCTTCCGGACTGGACAATGGATTCCCACAGTTTGGCCAATAAAAATGAGTAATCCACAATTTCTTCACACAAGGTATGTGAACGTAACAAAACTCCGTTTTATATTTTTTGGCAAAAGAGACATCAATTACACAGATTTAATTCTTACCACATGTAAGCCGTTTTTCTGTAAGTATTTATTAACATTTTAACGTCCATTATTATTAACTATGAATTTTAGGACTTATTATCTATAGGTTAGCACCCTTTTGTAGAAAGCCTAGGGCTATATCCTATAGTGGGAATCGAAACCAAGACCCTTGGCAAGATTTTTTAAGTGCTCACGCCTGAACACTCACGGCCACCTTCCTGTAAGTATTGAAACTTTAGTCCGTTAAGGGGCTGAGGGAAAAATTCGAGAGGATCCTCTGATCCATCGAGAAAAACATAAGTGCGTTTATTGGACGTCCAGAAAATATCTTCAATCAATGGGTTTAGTAAATTAAACCACTGCTTTCTTAAAGAAAATCAATTTATTTATTTTATGATGGCATAATTAGAATTTAATTATATTAACGTTGCAGAGCTCTCAGTTAAATAAATAAATAAATAATTATATTGAACATTTTTGGAGCAAAATATGTTTAAGGAAAAAAAAAGAAATTATGTCAGGAATCACCTCCTAGAGATTACTAAGACCTGAATCACACTATATATATATACATATGTTTGTCTGCTTGCTCTCTAACTGCCCCAAAAATATATATGTACATATATATTACAAGCAGATAACTGCTACCTGGGCACTGCCGACTTTCTGAACAACTCCCTGGCGTATGTGAGCTTCTGGCATGTTTCAACAAATGACCAATTGCAAATTTCTTTTCCATGACGGTATTGAGGTCTGGAAACTCGACTCGTACCCTGTAAGTGATTTCCTCGGTACCTTGAGCCTTGTTATCTCGCCGCGCACAGCTCAGCCGACGAGGGAATTGAACTATCGCCCGTGTTTAGTTCACATTCGGTCGCCAAGTTTGTTTGCCTACAGAAAGACGGACATCCATCAAGATGTTTATCTCAAGACAGCTAAAAGCCGCTAAAAGGTTTAATTTGTAGATTAGGGCGACAGCTGAAGATTCCTGGCGATCAGTAACCTTGAAGGAATCGGTGACGAATCTACTCCTAACGTCGACAGTTAACACTTATGAATATATAGATAACTAAATTTCGGTGATCTTGTCTGGACGACTGCATAGCGTGACAGATTCCTACATTAGGAGATGAGGGTTTAAGGTCCGTTAGATTTGATTCATGGGCTCACTCAAAAAAAAATCCCTGCTCCAACATGGAAGTTTAGTTATTTAGGACGGGTGGCACACTGTAGATAGACCGGTGACACTGCTCTAGATGCAAAGGCAACATGAAAAAACGTAAATTAAATTACTTTGTGAAGCTATCGTTGACCGTGGCATATTGTTAATTCTTTGACACGTCCAAAGCTAAATATTCTATCTCGGGCACTGCTGCTTTCTCGTGTCTGATTCCGATATCTGCAAGGTACGAGTCAACCTGTTTTTTTGTTGTTGTTTTTTTCATGCCGTACGACTTCTAGGTCTTTTGGGCGTACATCCATTGTTCAGCAGGGAATTTTCTCCCTGATATGACTAAAATTCTTGCTGCAGGTGGGACTCGAACCCACATCTCCCGCATGGTAATCCGAGGGCATTAGCCACCAGACCACGAGGAGACCATTTATGAATAACGTATAAATACATCTGAAACACTATTTTTTGCGATCTAAGGGTTCTAAATCTAAGGGGTGATATTTTTTAGTAGACCCTTTCGAATTTCCTCATAAGGTAAGTTTTAAAAGCGGGTTTTCCTACGGAGAGAACGTGCTAAAAACAAAAAAAAAATCAGAAAGTCAGACTGAATATTTTTTTCGTCATCTAAGGACTCTAAAACTTTTAGTTTTTTGGTCGACACTTGCACAAGTTGGTTGATGGATTGCAAAATCGTATCAGCGTCAAACCGGGTTTCCACCGGATGGATGGAAGGAGAAAAGGCGCGCTAAAATGGACTGAGTACGTTTTAATAACAATATATATATATATATATATATATATATATATATATATATATATATATACACACACAAAATAAGTTATAATAAAAATGATTAATAATGATAAATAAGAGCTACAATTAGTGTTTAAATTCAAAATGAATGTAACATTGAATATATAAAATTATACACATAAATATATGTAAACATATATACTGAACATGGGAAGTCGAAAAGCAAACTATAGAAAATATACTATTTTTGGCGGGGCGATGAAGATTGATGTTTGCGGCTTTTCCTATTTTGCGGTCTGTGACGTCTTCACTAGCTCCGGTTTTCTCCATTCTTATTTTTAATATAAATCAACGACCTTCCAGCAAATTGAACATCCACGTTTTATTCATATTGCACCTTACAGGTAGAATTAATCGGTCAAGAACGAGGTAAGTCAGCAGGGATAATATTGGGACTGTTTTCGAATAGTTTTTATTTTAAGTTCATTTTTAATTTTTATTTAGCCTTAGATGTACGACAGTTAGAAAAAGGACTGCTCACAGGAAATGCCTCATAACGTGGTTCTATATGGGGATTATATATTACGTGATTACAACATTTTACTAAAGAAGCTCTTAATACAGCGGAGTCTCACTTATACGGAACATTCCATTATATAAAGAATGTTTCGTCCCCGGCGAAACTCCATTTAATCCTGTATAATGAATTATTCACTTGTGCGATATTCAGTTATACGCAATATTCACTTATACGAAAGCTAATTTGTTCTCCCGATGTAAATACTACAGAGTAGTCTCAGTTATAAGAAACTCACTTATACGAAACATTCAGAATACGAAGGATTTTTTGTTCCCCGGCGAAACTCCATTGAATCCTGTGTATTGAATTACTCACTTATAAGATATTCAGTTATAAGCAATATTCACTTATACGAAAGCTAATTTGTTCCCCTGGTGTAAATAATATTCAGTTATACGAAGAGACAAAAGGGTTTCTATGACTGGTATGTTTACCAGTGACTTACCCCCACCAGTCTCTCTTACTCATCTCAGTTCTTCCTTGTGATTCTAGTAGTCCAGCCGTGTTCTATGCACTCTACTTCGTGTGATTCTAGTAGTCCAGCCGTGTTCTACCCACTCTACTTCGTGTGATTCTAGTAGTCCAGCCGTGTTCTACCCACTCTACTTCGTGTGATTCTAGTAGTCCAGCCGTGTTCTACCCACTCTACTTCGTGTGATTCTAGTAGTCCAGCCGTGTTCTACCCACTCTACTTCGTGTGATTCTAGTAGTCCAGCCGTGTTCTACCCACTCTACTTCTTGTGATTTCCTTCGTTTCTGCACTAATAACACGGCACATGTCTGTGATTCATCCCCCCTCTACTCACTCTAGTTCTCTATACAGTAGTCGTTCTAGTGGCCGTGTTCTACCCACTCTACTTCGTGTGATTTCCTTCGTTTCTGCACTAATAACACGGCACATGTCTGTGATTCATCCCCCCTCTACTCACTCTAGTTCTCTATACAGTAGTCGTTCTAGTAGCCATGTTCTATGCACTCTACTTCGTGTGATTTCCTTCGTTTCCTATCTAATAACACGGCACGTGTCTGTGATTCATCCCCCCTCTACTCACTCGACTTTAAGTTCTCTATACAGTAGTCGTTGTAGTAGCCGTGTTCTATTGTCCTTTTATTTTTTGAAAGGAGTAAAAAAACAAGAACAAAACTTTCGCTTGAAGACAAAATAAAAATCCTGAAAGAAGTTATAGACACAGCATGTAGCTAAACGGTTGAAATTACCTTTGTCAACACTACCGACTATTATCGGTAAGAGGAAAGATATCGAAGAGAGTTACGTGATATGAAACTTGAACATATAATATTGCAGTACGTTATCTAACAACAAAATATGTACAAACAATAAAATTGTGCCCTTTTTTTATGAAGAATTTATTTTATTTTAAAATAGCCACGAAACCTCGTACTATTCAGTTATAGGAAGTATTCACTTATACGAAACATTTTCCGTTCCCATTCACATTCGTATAAGAGAGACTTCAATTTATTTCGCTCTCCAAATCGGAAATATCGAAATATTAATCAACCTTACATGTACCGTTTACATTAAACCAGTATCAGTGTTGGAAGATTTCTTCGGATGGAATCTCATTGCCTGTGCACCAAAAGCAGTACAGATTTTCAATGTTGTCGAGAAGAGAGAATACCACACCAATCCTATTATTTCAAATGGTGATTTCAACTAGGAAGGATCTCCAAAAACATTAAAATCGGCGATTTGTTCATTTCTTAGAGGATCGACTACTCCTCTATAGTTGATTTTTGCAACCCATCTCGAAAAGATTGATTCGAACAATTATGTGTCTACTTCAACTACCGCAGACCTTTTTCGTCCGTGACTTAACACTTTAGCATTTAACCAGTTAAACGAGTTGGTAAAATAAAACATCAAATTCAAAACAATGATAAAGTCGTTTACATTAAAAGCTTGTTCCAAGTTTTTCAATTGTATCCGATAGGCTTAGAGTGTTTATTCTATTAGCCAAAAACCAAGGTCCAGCCGTATTCTAAATTTTTGGCTGACCACATCCGCGGAGAAATATAGTAGACACATAAATATAAACGGAAGTATATATGTATATCGGTCGACAATATAAATGCAAAGTATCGAAGGTGAAAATCACCATTTTCAAGAGTGAAAAAAGTTTATTGTATGTTTATATATTTATTACTTTGCTGTTGGGCAGTCAAATAGTCGGAAGATTCGACCGTTTTGACAGTGGTTACGTTCCCCTTTCGCTGTGTGAACTTAGATTCGAGAGTTTGCCGTCCATTAGTCCAACAGCAATCAGTAAAGATTGAAAATTTAAAATGCGTTTTATCTTTTTCGATACTTTGCATTTTTATCGACGATATTTTCCGCCAGATTGCACAGACTAGCGTTTTCCTCCTACGCGGAGAGAGGAAACACGCTGAAACAAATGATTACTCAGCAACAATAATCTAAGTAAAAATTAAAAAAAAAAACCACAATATCGATAAAATAAATTTGGCAATCGACAAGTAGGGGAAGAATAAGGATTTTCTCATCGGGAAATCCAATCACTTATTTGTATTCATCGCCATGAAAATTCCGATTATCTTTGGTCCGTGGCCAATGTACGTAGCATTTATTTATATTTCTTACTAATTTGTTTGTTAGGCGACAGGAATAATATCCGTGAATGATTCATTAAGCCAGGATGTGAAGTATGGATACATGATAAATCATTTGATAAAAAGAAGTAACATGGATGAGTCTTCAGATGTCATGAGTATTTAGTGTTGACGTGAACATCTTCTAACGTGTTCCCTCCCTCCCTTAAGCCAGAACCAACCGGAAGTGCTTACGACAAATGCTGACGTTTATATATATATATATATATATATATATATATATATATATATATATAAATATATATATGCACAGTAGAGTCCCGTTAATCCGAACCAATTAGGACCTAACCACGTTCGGATTAGCGTAAATTTGGATCAGGTAGAGTTTAGTCTTATAATACCACATTAACCTTATGCGGCATACTAAGCTACTGGTGCGTCAAAAATTAATGACAAGAAATGACTGGTACTATAGCTTGTTCAGATAAACCCATGAGTTTTATTGCGCATGCGCGCACTTTTGCGGGAATTTCTCCCGACGGGTCCGTCATTTGCATTAATGTTTCAATTAAGAACACTCCACGTGAAACTCAATAAAAACTGATTATGTCTCGTTTAGGACTATAAAAGGCTTTATGAGGTCAGACAAGGGAGATATTGTTTAATATTTGTCAATACTATGACTGAAAACGTTTTAAATTTCATAGTGATAAGGTTATGACTAAGAGAATTTTCCCTCCATCTAACCATCTATTTGAGCAAGCAACGTTATAGTCTAAATTGTTTTCAGCCTTAGTTTTAGGTAAGTATTGACAAATATTAAACACTCTCCTTTGCCTGAACTCTCAAAGCCTTCCCTAGTCCTAAACGATACATAATCAGTTATTATTGAGTTTCACGTAGCGTGTTCTCCATTGAAATAGCAATGCAAATGGCGGACCCGTCCGGAGAAATGTTTCGTAAATGTACATTAAACGTACGGCATAAAAAAACATGTCTTTTTTTTTTGTTTACGTTTCATAGTTTTAAAATTGGGGTTTCCCTAGACCTGTTCGAATTAAGCGGATTTTCGGATATGCGGTCTATTTACCCTCTAGCAGGTTAAAAAATGGCCTGATTTTGATGAAATTTGATAGAAAAATAGATCGTCTCGAACACACTATTTTCTCAGTGAAATTCACGCGAAAAAATCTCAGGTTTTACGATTTTGCCTTCTAAGGCTTGCAGGCACAATTTTTCTACATAAGTTGACGTGGGGAATAAATGAAACCATTTTCAAGGTCACATATATTAAAGTATAAACTCTTTCTGTATAAAGCTTTCCAAACGACTCAAATAATGAGAAAGGAAACGCGCTAAGATGACGCAGTCCTTAATAGTCGGACAATTTAATTTTCAAGGAATTTTATCTATTTTATAATGAGATGTAGATAGTTAGCCGTTGAGGTGATAAGAAGTCAGGGAATAGTTGGGATTCGGCTAAGAAAACGTGAGATTTTCAGAAAATCTATTTTCCGAACGTTAGATTATAAACAAAAACTGTTATGTGCATATTAAGTAAACAAAGTTTTTTATGGCCAAATTAAAGAGTAGTTTTATGCAAATCTTAGTAAACAGTGAGTACAAAAAAATAAACACTCCACCTATTTCTTTGTATCAAATAATTTGTCGTGAAAATTCTGTTAAATAGTTCTTTTACTTACGCTGAAGTTATTCATAAAACTCCTGTTTAATTTGGCTATAAAAACCTTTGTTTACTACATATTCACATAAAAAAAATGTTTAATGACCTATTTTAGTGATTTTAAATGTTTTTTACTGTTTTGATTATTCTCTTTTGTAATAGTGCATATTTATTTTTTAGTACCAACGGCCTTAGCCACGTTGAATGCACCGGTTCCCGTAGATCACCGAAGTTAAGCAACGTCGGGCGTGGTCAGAACCTGAATGGGTGACCGACCACGTGCTGTTGGTATTATAAAAGGGTGGCAACCTGTAGATAGCCCGGCGTTAATAGCCTAATTGTTGATACGCCGTAAACACGAAAAAAATATATATTTTTAGCTGACGAAGGCTGCCAAAGAGCATTCTGAATCGTTCGAAATATAGTTTTTTTTTTTTTCAGAATATGACGTTTTCCCTTAGCCTTCTTTCACTTCCTCAGGTATTATAGATTTCTGTAACAATATCGTGATTTTTGTAATTTTTTAGTTTGTTTTAGAGGACTTGGCTATCAGTTTTGTTTATGTTTTTATTGTGCCAGTATATTAGATTATGAGAGTGTCATATTTTATTGTTTTCTTCGCTTAATTTTAATTATTTCTAAGAGAATAATGTTATTATTTGCAAGAAATGTAATTGTTATTGTATCTTAGTTGATTGATCTACAATTATGTTCTATTTTATTTTTAAATACTATTAGGAGGCGTGTGCTCTCCGTACCTAAGGTCGTGGGTTCGATTACCACTAGGGGTGAAGGCATTTCTATCGAAAGCCCTATCCTGGCTAGAAAAAGGGCGTTAAAAGTTAAATAAATACAATTATTTTTCCCTTCGCTGTTGCAAATTTCATGGAGACGATTCTTGCTGACGGAATATCCCTTCGGGATAAATTATTCATGAGTGAGCTTCGTGAGATAATCAAGCTATTAATTTGCTAATAATCTCTTAGCATTTAGAAATACGACCGAGATAACTCTTCCAAAATAGGACAATTGCCCGAAGGCGTTGCAAAAATTATATTACAATAGAGATGCAAATAAATGTCACTTTGAAGACATATATCGCAGAACACGGAAGGGCAGACAGGTTGCAGTTCTGGTCGGCGAGCCGCTAGTCCAGGTGGATGCGTAGGAAGCTGCTCGGACGCAGTTTCAGCTAAAGTGGAGGTGGACCTAGATTTGAAATCACTTTCTCGAAAAAAAAAAAAAAAAGGATAAATGAGACGAGCCAGGAAAAGTGTGTTGAGCTAAAAACCCACTTTTTTAAAAGAAAAATAAAAGAGTATCTCTCTTAGGAATATTTAATCCTAAGAGAGATACTAGAAAGGGTTAATACAAGGTTCTGAGTTCATACGTGGGAGCAACAGCATATTTTAGGAAGGTGTTTTAGGCTACCATCATTCGTTTTGTATCAATTAATTTTGACGAAAATATTAAAGTACATATAATTATAAATCAATCAATAACTGTAATTTTTTCGCCATTTGAGGGAGATATTAGCTCAGTGATAGAGTTCGACTTACGTTCTAGAGGACCTGAGTTCAAAACTCGGCCGCTCACTAAAGATTTTATCTTATAGTGTCGGCGTTCTAGGGTTGGATTTTGGGCTCCAGATCGTTCCTAGTGACACCCAGCCCCTGATTAAATTAATAGACACCTGAAAGAGGAATATCAGGTGGCTAGAATCAGAAGACTGACCACACTATCTTCTTACTGTGACTTATAGTCAAGAAGCCATGTTTCTTTACAGTATCTAGCCTTCTGGGCGCTGGTGGCGTGTGTCGAGACTTTTTTTTTTTTTTTTTTTTTTTTACTATTTAATTTTAAAATAATATCTTTTTCCTTTTTCATCCATTATGTTGTAAGTAATTAAATTCAAAACTATTTCGCCCAGTACTGAATTTGACTGCTTCCAAAAGCTTTAAACTTCCATGACTTTAAAATATTCAAATAGTGGAGAAGATATAAAAGATTTTATTTATTTATTTATTTAGAATTTACAACAATGTAAAAATACTTGTGCCAACGGCCATAGCCAAGTTGAATACACCGGTTCTCGTAGATCACCGAAGTTAAGCAACGTCGGGCGTGGTCAGTACCTGAATGGGTGACCGACCACGTGCTGTTGGCATTAGAAAAGGGTGGCAACCTGTAGATAGCCCGGCGCTAATAGCCAAACAGTTGATGCGCCGTAAAAAAAAAAAAAAAAAAAAAAAAAAAAAAAAAAAAAAAAAAATATGTCCTGAAGCTCGTGAGGAGGGAAGCCGCACAGTTGCAGTACCCACATGGCAGAAAGATTAAAATCAGGAAGAACTACTCCTGTAGTTGGTCTCTAGGCCAGTTACGCTTCAGTCGGCGAACGGGGTTATTTGGGATTAGATGTGAGGATAAAGAGTTTATTAAAGAATTAGGATGGCCGTGTAATTTTGAATGAAATTTTTGATATAATTTTTTTGATAATGGTTGGATAAATGGAATATGTAGGTCGTTATGGAGAGTCAAATTGGATACAAAGAATGGAGCGTCGGCTATTTTGCGGAGGATTTTATAATTTAGATATAAAAGATAGAGCAGATTGTACGGAAAACAGTGGTGTTTGAATAATTAGTCTATTACTTATCAGTTTTGAGAAAATGAGTTTTACGTAAGAGCTTATAAATTCAAAAATCGGCATGCGCGGTGAAACAAAGATGACCGCCATTTTTAAACGGTTGCCTGAAAAAAATGGTTTTGAACTACTGATTCCATATATAATTGATGGTAAAACTATCAATTTTCTCTAAAATGGTCAAGCAACCAGATTATTTTTTTCTAGACCATTTCAAATGGACTGACTAATTTAAATATTGTGATAATAATTTATCACTATTTTCTTATTTGATAGACAAAATATCAGAAAAGAAGTGATTATCGGTTTCGTTTTGTTACTTTTAAGAACTTTTCAATCTCTGTGCTTCCCGTGTTTCTTAAAAGACTGCTTTGACAAGCATTTTAGGCTCAAAAATCTGATAATTTTTTTTTTTGCTAAATATTGAATGTTTTAAGATATTTCCTTCCTCCTGTCTTGACCAACCATTAAATTCTTTCATCCCTCTCCCTCTCCCTCTCCCTCTCCCTCTTCCTCTCCCTCTCCCTCTCCCTCTCCCTCTCCCTCTCCCTCTCCCTCTCCCTCTCCCTCTCCATCTCTCTCTCCCTCTCCCTCTCCCTCTCCCTCTCCCTCTCCCTCTCCCTCTCCCTCTCCCTCTCCCTCTCCCTCTCCCTCTCCCTCTCCCTCTCCCTCTCCCTCTTCCTCTCCCTCTTCCTCTCCCTCTTCCTCTTCCTCTCCCTCTCCCTCTCCCTCTCCCTCTCCCCCTCCCTCTCCCCCTCCCTCTTCCTCTCCCTCTCCCTCTCCCTCTTCCTCTTCCTCTTCCTCTTCCTCTTCTCATAGCCTTGATGAAGGCTAGAAAATGAAGCAGAAACCTATTACCTTTTATAACTTTTGTTCCCTACTACATATTAGAATAAGAAGTTCCATTTGTATGAAAATTACCTTACCATTTGTAAATATGTCACAATCGAACAGGCAAGTCGCCAAAGTTGCGAAGCCTTATAAATAAATAAATAATATAAATTAAAAGAGCACACATATATACTGGAGATTTCGAACCGAAAAGGCAATAAACAGAGTATCCGTTCGTTTTGGCTGCTGAGTGTATTATTTAAATATTTAATCAATGTGTTTTTATTAATCGATGTTTTCTTGTTTTTGATAATATGAATATTTTCTTTTATTTATATATATATAAATATATTGGCTACAACTGCCACGAAGAGGTGTATGCCATCGACGATCATGGATCTTCTAGGTACGCAGATATAGTCGCCTTTCCACGGAACAGTAATTTGGCCTACGTTCTCGATCCGGCGGTCCGATATGAAACAAACGATCCCGAGCAAGCGGAGTCAATTGACTTGGAAAAGAAAGGGATCTACTCAAAGTGCATTGAATATTTCCAAGATAAATTCTTAGAGAAATATGGATCCAGAAAATTCCTTGTTAAGGGTCTGTGGTTCGGTGCAAGAGGTACAATTCCGAAAATTACCTGCACTGTCTTACAAGAACTAGGAATCCTGCCGGAACACCTACCTGTTTGTAGCTGAGTCAATAATTATTGACTCGCTAGGCATAATGAGCCAACATATTTATGGTCACTAACGGACATCACTCCTTTTTTTTTTTTTTTTTTTTTATATATATGCAACAAACGTCGTTCCTTAGACTCCGCTGTCTCTTATGTTTTTGTTGTTGTTGTTTTGTTTTTTTTTTGTTTTGTTTTTTTTTTATTAGAAGAACAATTTGTATTTTTTGGCGCGTCTAATGCCCACGAACTTTTGGAAAAAAAAAAAAAACAGAACAAATAACAAGATCAAGAAATGAATGAATGCCTCCAGGAATGATGAGCATGCTGTGTCTCCAGCAACCCAATAAAGTCGGGCAGCCTACTTTATTATTTCATTAAATAAAGTTTTCTTCTTCTTCTTTTCATTTTATTTATTTATCGCTTTTGTACAATTGAGCTGTCTTGTACAATTAAGCTTTAGTGTGTTTTTGTCTCCAGAAGAGGCCTAAAATACTCTGAAACATGTATAGCAGTTTTTAATTAATTAATTTACACTGTAATTCTATATTTACTGGCATATATATACTTACGACCTATATATACTTATGGCATAGAGCTCTGGGGATCCACAAAGCCCTCGAACTCCTACAAAATTCAATCATTGCAATCTAAAATCCTCCGTAAAATAGCCGACGCTCCATTCTTTGTATCCAATTTGACTCTTCACAACGACCTCCATATTCCATTTATCCAACCCTTATCAAAACAAGTATATAAAAAATTTCATTCTAAATTACACGGTCATCCAAATTCTTTAATTAACTCCCTATCATCATATCTAATCCCAAACAACCCCATTCGCCGTCTGAAGCGTAACTGACCAGCTCCAAGAGTAGTTAGTACAATATTACTCTCTGCCTTGTGGGTACTGCAACTGTGCAGCTTCCCTCCTCACGAGCTTCAAGACACATTCACATGTATCTTTTTACTAGAAATGTATTTTTACATTGTTGTAAATTCTGAATAAATAAATAAATAAATAAAATAAATAAATATTTACTGGCCATCCATCGGTCATATATCTCAGTAAACAATATCCGTTGTCCGATATTTGAACTGCCGTGTGGTTTCACATTGTAAAAATTACTCCTAAAGGTTTCGCAGGAATAAAGATTATCCTTCGTTATAATAGATTATAGAAGATCGGCGACCTTTCCCTGCTATCGACCGCTATTAAGTTCGGCCTTCCTTGGCATTTCAATTGGCCTGCAACTTGCTCCAGATCGGGTTAGTTATCATGATGCACGTTGCTTAATCCAGTTGTAATGTGCAACAAAATTAAATCATTAATTAATCAATTATCAGTATGTATTACATACTATGTAATTAATACTGAAGTATTATTACACTTGGTTGGTCCTCATCGAAAGTTTAAACTTCATCAAAAACTTACTATTTTCATGTAACAAGTTGTGAATACATGTTTTAAGACCTACAGCTGATTACAGTTAACACCTAAGCATTTTACATTCAAAGGCGGTTCCTACACTTCGGTGGCCTGTATGACGATGAAATCAGGAGGTCCAAGAAAGTCAAATGGTATCTGAAGTTCATCAAGAGTTTAAGCTAAAAGCTGCCAAACGTCAAGCCTAGAAATTTTAGTGTTTTATTGTGAGATATTAAGCGCTGTTTCAGAGTGAGTGTGCGTACAGGTTAATTTCTCTTTCTTGTAAAAAGTGTACAGCTGTTTTTTACGGTAGAAAACGACAATCTATGTGTTAGACTTCACTCAAGAGACATTCTGCAGAGCTGTCTCCGCTGTGTGGAGTAGTTTTGTAAATAAGGAGATCGTCAACATACAGGCAGTACGATACATCCGGGGGGATATGCTTTTTAATGAAGATGATTCCAATTTTAAAAAGTGAAGAACACAGCCCCGTGGAACGTCGTTTTCTAGTTCGTAGGTGTCAGATAGGTAGTTGCCTTTCTTTACTCGGAATGTTCTTCTTGAAAGGAATTCTGATATGGTTTTAAGGCTTATAGCGTTCATTAATATATCTATATAATTATTTTATTCATTAATATTCTTATTAATATATTATTCCTTATTATTATATATATATTTATATTACACATTATTATTATTACATTATTACTACATTGCTTGTTATTATTGTTATTGTTTTTCGCTACAGAGTAATTCACCAATTAATATGTATTTAATGCTGCAATTTGTTCATAGCAAACAGTTTAGTTTGTGTCTGTATTGTTTATGTTCAGATATAGTTAATGCTTGAAATAGATTGGTGTAATGTTATCCTCAAAGATAGATATATCTGCTTTTCAGATTACCTGTATAAATAATGTTAGACAGATACGTAAATAGAGGATCTTATTATGGGACGTATTGTCAAAGTTTGTTAAATATATTTGTATTTTTTAAATAAGTGTATATCTTGTCTATATACTGGCTTCTATCTGAGAGTAGTTCAGTCATGTTGTCCGGTAAGTCATAGTTTTCTCTCAACCGACATTCAGTCAGGATGTGTTTTATTGTCAGTGGAGTGTTACATACTTCACATATCGGTCTGTCCTGTCTCGTCATGAGGTGTAAGTGCGTCAGCCGTGAATGGCCTATTCTTAGGCGGCATAAAACAACTTCTTCTCTTCTATTCTGCCTTATGCTGGATGGCCATTTACCGACTGTTTGTTTAATTTCTCTTAGTTTGTTGTCTATTGTCATGTGCCAGGATCTCTGCCACTTCTCTATAACTATTTTTTTGGCTTGATTCTGCATATCTCTGTACGATATGTGGTTTATGTCCTGATGTTGTTGTTTGGTTGCAGTCTTGGCAATTTTGTCGACTATTGTATTTTGTTCAATGTCTTTATGGAGTTCCCCCTGTAGGATAGAAATGCAAAAAAAAAAAAAAAAAAAAAAAAATTAAAAAAAAGAAACTATAAATATACTCAAAATAATGTAAATATGCTAAAAATAATTCAATATCTTCTAACGTAATATATATATATATATATATATATATATATATATATATATATATATATATATATATATATATCAATTCTTATAGATCCCCTGGTGATTCTCAGCAATCACATTTATGGGAGCTAAACAGCTTCTAATCATTCTTTCGAAGATCATTGTTGTTTACAGAACATCTGGTAAATTCGATACAAACAAAATTTACTTCCCTCAAAATTTACTAAAAAAAAAATCATATTTAAAGATAGAATTACTAAATTTATTTTTCTTTTTCTCCATGTTCTAAAATAAATGAGCTAAAATTCATAAAATTAATCATATGAATTTTCGTATGAATGATTAGGAGGTTGTGTATATATCAGCCCAATTTATTTGGGCAGTATTCTTTATTTACCACTAATAAAGCTTTTCTTCTTCATTATAGTTGCTTTCTTTTAATTTTATTTCATCCTTTACATTAAATTTACTTCGTATTTTATTTTATGGATACAATAAATCCCTATAAACAAAAATAGGTCATCGTAAACACAAAATTAGAAATACAATATATTGACAGACATTAAACATAGTTTTTTTTTTAAAAATAATTGCGAATAAAATATAATATATATATATATTTTTTTTTTAAATATCAAAAACAACTAATATTGCATTTACGAGCCAAATGCCCCGTTGATTCCAGGACGGAGGAGGTGCCGAAAACACGACCGTGCTCCGGGTCGCGGATTCCTGGGCGTCTTAGGGGGTGGGGGTGTTGCCATGGTAACACGCGGGAAGCCGGCTATATAAGCAAAGAGGAGGGGCGGCCGCCGCTCACAACTAGAACCGCCGGGTCGGGGGTAGGGACGCAAGATCAGATCTAGAGAACGACGAAGAAATCGACGACGTCCACCTCTGGAATAAGGAACGGATCAGAAAACACGTAAGTAAATACGCTCAATTGTAGAGTGAAACCCTATTTATTTTAGAAAGAGGACCTCGAGAAAAATAAATTGTAAGAAACAATGAGTATTCAGGAATATTTATATATATATATATATATATATATATATATATATATATATATATATATATATATAACCTTGATTAATTAATTTCTGCAGATAATATTTTTTTTTTTTTTTACTTTACCCATTATTTTGCAATTTAATAAATTTAAATAAAATAATACTCCGAAGAACGATAACTAATATACATTAAATAAATAGGATAATAATATTCGGCTTAGAGACACACGCACAAATATTTCAAAAATATTTACAAACAAATATATAACATAAAAAAATTTCTACATTTGAAAAAAGTCAAGGACATTCTGAGTAAGAAGTGCTGTAAAATAAATTAAACACATTTATTTGTGAGTTGAAAAAACTTTTCACTAATAAATAAAGTTATGAACTGGTTTGAAATTAAATTAAAATTACGAATTATCGAAACAATTATAATTAAAACAATAAAATACTGAAATGTAGGTTAAATTTATAATAAAAGTTTTACGGGTAGGATTATTTACCAGAGAATTTATACCAGTTTAGGGAATATCGTTTAATACAAACCAATAAATATGGTTTTAGGATCAGTGCTTATGATTTCAGATTAACACACCTACCCCATTCAGTTCAACCAAAAAAATACAATAATGTAAGAATCCTTTAAGAATTTAAAAATTAGTATTTATTAATATGATATTTAACAATAAAGCAATATAATTCTGTGTTTCTCTGCAAGCGGATAGGACATTTTTAAACATTTCTAGTAGATTTTTTTTATTAGCGCCTTGTACTCGCTTCGGTGGTACATATACTAAAATTGGAACTAATTTATTAGCGTCAGGTTTCCACCCCTTTTAAACATCCATGTTGGAGCATGGAATTTTTTGAACCAGCTCAAAGATGAAAAAACTCAAAACCTAGTGATGGCGGGACTTGACCCCGAATTCCGGCGACCCTACCACGGGTAGACCTAAGCGTAGTAGATTTTTTCAAAACTACTTACAAGGCGAAATCTTTTACCATTTTTCATAAACTAGAAACCCCATAATTTTGGTCACCCCAACTACGAAACGATTGATTGAGTTGAGAAATAAGTGCTTAAAATTTCAAAAGTGAGATGTCGTTCCTTAGTATACGTCCCTGTTTCCTTTGATATTTTTTTCCATTTTAATAAATTTTAGCAATAGCATTAATTTGCAAATAAATCTTAGTTGATTAAATGAGAAAGAAGTCCGTATTATTTGGCGTTTTTTATAAAGCTTTTCTTATGAGCACGAGATGAATTCGTTTTAGGTTGGTTCTCAGATTATCATAGTACTTCAAGAAAGCATTAATAATTTAAAAAATAATATTTATTAATCGAATATTTATAGTAAAGCAATATAATTTCTTTTTCTGTTCCTCCTTACACGTCGCGACGTGTTGACGGTGACCTCATGACGAAATTCCAGAAATGTAGTCTAGAAAATTCCACGTTTCAGAACCAGTAGATCACGAAAAATCGTTTTTTTCTAATTTTTACATACATATACATTTGTCTCCAGCTATCCGAAGAATAAAATTTGACCGATTTTTATAAAATTTGATACAAAAATACATCGTCTGATTTGGAAGGTCAAATTTCTTAACAAGCAGAATTCGTCAACCGGAACATTGTTTTTTGGGTAAAAGTCGTGCAAAAACAAAAGGCAGCTCGTACGGGTTTGCTAGGCTCACAGACAAACTTTTTATAGGTTTTCAAACGTCGAGGAAATCACTGAAACTATTTTTAAAGTGATATCTAAATGCGTTTTCGAGAAACGTGGGCTAAAACTAGTTTTCCTTACAAATTTTCCTATTGGTTATTTAGGAACGATGGATTCAGTTAAATTCTTTTCCAATCGTTTAACATCCCAACAAAAGTATTTAAATTTCGGTTACGTCTTGCGTTAATGAGGTATTAGAAAAAAAATTTAACAGACATGAGCAGTTTTGGGATATTCGTATAATTTCTTAAACATCTAGAAAGCTTTTGAAAAATCTTAATGAGTGGATAGTGTTGATTTCGTTGTGGCTGTTTTCCTCAGTTTTTTTTTTATATTTGCGCTCAGCAGTAAAATGAATTTGTCAGTAAAATGAGAAAATTGTTGTATGTAATCTCCGGTACTAGCTGGACACTTCCAGCGTTTCTTAAATCGAAGTGCCTAAAATATCAATTTTCTTCGAGGGGTGATTGAAGTAGGTCGCAGTGTTCCTCAAAAATAGCAAGAAGCTTGAAAACAAAATATTAACTGATTCTGTTCTAATCTTTCCAAATGACACTAGGGATAAGAGTGTTCTGGAAGTCCCTTAAAATAACGCCTTTCGTGGGTGTCCAACGTTTACATAAATCCTACCGTTTAACCGTAAAACTTTAAGCCGCACCGTTGGGTTTCTGTTCTTGATGAAGGTACCCTACATGTATCTACATGGGTTGAGTATAACAAATTTTAAATGAGTTCTACAACTAAGAAGAAAACTCAAAAGAGAATTTGTATCCTATAATTGGCGAGAATCTAGTTGTAAATTGTAAGGTCGTGATGAGTGTACCTTTGTTGCCGTCTTGGATCATCCCCAAGCTGTGAAGGTCTGGCCTTCGTTTGGGGATTCCTTATACAAAACAACCACAAATAAAATAAGGAGAGAAATAATCAGAGATCGGTTCTGAGTAACCACTCAATTCTCCAGAGTACTGGAGACCTTTTTATTTATTTTTACGTCTTAAACCGCAGACGTTGTAAGATTGTAGTTTCTTTCTGTAATAACCTTATAGAAGTCCATTGGATTGCAACATAACACTTGAACACTTTACTTTCTTGGGGTCTTTTTTACTTCGTTAACGCAAATTCCAAAATAGTACCAAGCATCGTTTTGAACAAAACTTAACTGTAGCTGCTATATGTTGGATATTATGTGGGTCTGCCAGTTCAAATGGTCAGGGACAACAAGATTAAGTAGCAAACAGATCTTGTAGTCATACTTTAGTAGCATTTGCATCATAGACTGATAGTCCCACATAATACACTACAGATAGCAGTTATGGTCAAGTTTTGTTAAAAATGTTGCTTGACACTATTTTGTAATTTTTTTATAATTGTTTTAACAGTTAACGTATTAGGTTATTTATTGTGTATAAGAAAGCGTGTTTAGATTTTAAAAAGTCCGTCACGCAGGAGCTGCATAACTAAGCACTTTCCTCAGAATTGGGTAGTGTCGATTGCATTCCTGAATAATTTGCTTAAAATAACATATATACATAAATAAAATAAAAACATAAATAACCTGTTTCAATTCCATCCGAAAATAGTACAATGTAAATCCCCCCCTTCCGATTGACCGATTTAGTTCATTTTTACAACACTTCTTCCTTATTAGATACTCAGGACGTATACCGCGTTTCGTTACAATACAGCAGAAATTACGACCGGTATGAGCAAATTAGTAATTTCTGTCCGGAGTAAACTCCCCCTTCTAGTCAACCGATTTAGTTTATTTTTACAACAAATTTTTCTCTTCAGTTGACCACAACAAATACCGAGTTTCGTTGAAATATAACAAAAATTATGGCTGGTATTGACAAATAACTACTTTGGCTCCGGAGTAAACCCCCCCCCTCTCCGGATGGACCGATTTTGTTGGTTGATGAACACGTTCAATCGTTTGATGGGGGAATACTACATACCAAGTTTCGTGGCGAAAAAACAAAAACTCTGGCCTGTATCGTGTTAACGGACACATATATAACTACACCTATGTACATATGCATATATATATATATATATATATATATATATATATATGTTTATAAATTTTAACTGGGGTCATTTTCGGTCTCCACTAGGTAGGATCGATAAAGATTCGAAGAAATTTTTCAAAAATTCCGCCATGAGTGCAACCTCAATAGCTACTTTCATTCGGAGGAAAGTGCTAAAAATGTAACGAATCTTTTGGAATTATCTGAAACATTCCAGAGCAAGAAAACCGTGCTTAAATTGCTACAAGAAGCAGGAATAGTCCACAAGGTCTGAAAATTTTATGAAATTATATTATGTGAATAGAATTACCCCTCGTTCGGGATGCCATAACATGACTATAACAGTAATAATAAGAATATTTAATCACTAGGTGACAATAGAATCACTTGTTAATAATGCAAATTAAATTAATTTACACTTGCGTTAACGAAGTAAAAAAGACCCCATTTCTGTGTAAATTATCAATTTTATTCAAGAGTTTTTAATTTTTTACGAATATGATAATACGGACACCATTGTAGGCCTATGAACAGGGAGTCAAAATTAATACATACAAAACTCGATTAAAATCTATTTTTATTTATAGACCTGAACTTTCAGTTGTCACATAACCCACCAAAATTCAGAACCTCCAATCCATCTAGTCCAAAGTTTCACAAAACCATCCTTTTTTGTCCCCAACGTCACTGATACTGATCCTGTTCCTTAAAAATTTCTTTAGAAAACCTTCTTCCATCCAAATTTTGCTCATAAACTATCCTCTGCGTACCATCCTGAAAACCCGCCATGTCATCCCCGGTGAAAGTGTCTGCAATGTGCGCATATACAGCACTATATTCGGTCAAGTTCAGTGCATTCATGGCCTTTGAAGGCCATTATCAGGCCGTTCACCTTTTAGCATTGTTGCGCTAAAAAATACAATATTTCCTTCGCAATGATAATCCTTCTGATAATTTTAATCCATTCTAAAACATTTTTTAACTACCTCGTCCTTTTGTATACAAAAAGAAAGTAATTCAGATTTCGATTAGATCATTTTATCATTATTTTGATTTAAAATGTAATCAAAGTATATGACATACTCTTAAGTATAGATTTAGTGAATCGAATATAGCTTCTGATATTGCACTCTAGAGAAATTGCAAGAAAAATATCTTCTTCGCTATGAACCTGAAATAACCTTAAAACAATTGTTGTTATGTCCAAAATATATTAAGATTACCTCAGGAGGTTCAATTTCAACCAAGTTATCCTGTTTTTTCCCTGAGTTCTCCGAAGTTTTTTTTTTTAATACAAGTTATAAAATGTGTTATACCATTTAATATTATTTTGCACACTACACTATTTATATTATAGATATAATATAAATTTATACATATATACGTAATATTTATTACGTAGACTCTTAAACGAGTTGAAAACACTTCCAAACCTGATCCTTTTCTCTATTTTCTCAGAATTAATAACTTCGCTGACTTTATAATATTTTATAAATATTCCTAATTTTTTAATTTCCTAATATACTGCTCAATTATGCCCTTCATTGTTATGGATAAATCCCTTAAAACTAAATAAAGAAATAACAAAATATTTTTGTAATTTCAAAAATCAATCAATCAATTTGTACCAAAGAAAAGTTGTTTAAATTCATTTAAAAAAGTCCGTCGCGCAGGAGCTGCATAACTAAGCACTTTCCTCAGAATTGGGTAGTGTCGAGTACATTCCTAAATAATTTGCTTAAAATAACCTATATAGATAAATAAAATAAAAACATTAATAGTTCTGCTCTTTTGAATTGGCTATGAACACCTGTTTCAATTCAATTCAAACATATTACAAACTAAATCCCCCCCCCTTCCGATAGACCGATTTAGATCATTTTTACAACACTTGTGTCTTATTAGATACCCAGGAGGTATACCGCGTTTCGTTACAATACAGCAGAGATTACGACCGGTAAGAGCAAATTACTAATTTGGGTCCAGAGTAAACCCCCCTCCTAATGAACCGATTTAGTTTATTTTTACAACGGAATTCTCTCTTTAGATCAAAATAACGAATACCGAGTTTCGTTGAAATATAACAAAAACTACGGCTGGTATGGTCAAATTAGTGTTTTGGGTCCGGTGTAAACCCCCCCTTCCGATAGACCGATTTAGTTCATTTTTACAACACTTCTTTCTTATTAGATACCCAGGACGTATACCGCGTTTCATTACAATACAACTGAGATTACGACCGGTATGAGCAAATTAGTAATTTGGGTCCGGAGTAAACCCCCCTCCTAATGAACCGATTTAGTTTATTTTTATTACACATTTTTCTCTTTAGTTGAACAGAATGAATACCGAGTTTCGTTGAAATATAACATAAATTACGACTGCTATTGGTAAATAACTACTTTGGCTCCGGAGTAAAGCCCCCCTCAGGATGGACCGATTTTGTTGGTTAACGAACTCGTTCAATCGTTTGATGGGGGAATACTATATACCAAGTTTCGTGGAGAAAAAACAAAAACTCTGGCCTGCATCGTGTTAACGGACACATATATAACTATATATATATATAAATTTTAACTGGGGTCATTTTCGGTCTCTACTAGGTAGGATCGATAAAGATTCGAAGAAATTTTTCAAAAATTCCGTCATGAATGCAACCTCAATAGCTACTTTCCTTCGGAGGAAAGTGCTAAAAGAATAAAATTTCAATACGTTTTATTAGATCAATGTAAATAAACTTTTTACGTACACGAAATTATATATTTCTCATGAATTCAGTAGTTTTTCATGTGATACTTTCAAAATACAAATATTATTATTCCTCATGCTATTAGCATCTCTTATCAGCCAACCAGTTTACAGATAACTATCAAAATTAATAATTAATATTCAAATTAATTTAAATGAACTGAAATAAATTTACAACATTTTCAAGCAAATGATTGTTTTAACGATCAACAAGAATGTCTGTGAATTGTGGTTTTAAAAATAATTTATTGCTCTGTCACGAAAATCGTGATTGACAAATGGAAATCGACGTAAATCTGTGGGGGAAATACAATATTTCACGGATATAACAATCATTTTCCAAGATTTTTCCTTTATTAAAGATACTCAGAACTGAATTATTATTATTACTGTTGAAATTTGCTTTTTATTTTGCGGTGTAATAATCTTGATTATTGTAGGAAATTATAGTAATTGTTTATTCAATACGACGAGGAAAAACAAGAAACTCCTCCCGATGGTACAATTCCACAATAAGAAAATACTCCAAAAATTATTTTAATTCATACACTTAAAAAAATAAAACAAAAATGTGCATTTTATATGTTTTCCAGTTATTGTAAATTTTTTCACACAATTTTGTTCATAAAAATATATTTTTATATTTTCCCTTTCATGCTGCAAATATGACAAAAATAAAGAACTCATTATCGTATTTGTACGAATCACATTTTGAAATAAGAAATTATTTTGATCTGTTTTTTAGAAGTATGTTTTTAATTTATTCTTTCAAGAGTTCCTTTATTTTCTCCTTTATTGATTTTTTTTTATATTTTCCTATACACAATTTCTTTATGTTCTCCTTTTAGAACGTCTTAACTTTTCCATTTTAAACGTTTTTTTATAATATTAAAAATAAATTAAAGTCACAATCATTGTCATTTATGTTCAAAATTACTACTTAGGCGCAACAACAATTATTAAATTGTACAAAACAGTTGTTACATATATACATCCAATTATATTAATACAATATGTATATACATCCAATTATATTAATCCAATATGTATATACATCCAATTAAAGAAATAGCGTTATACATATAATTAATTAAATCACAGCTAGTATGGAGTATGTCTCCAAAAACGGTAACATTGAGGTTCACCTTAGTCATTTATGACTCGAAGACTGTTTTCAAATGACTAGTTACTTGAACGACAAATTTTCACGAACTAATATATGAAAGGGAAGGCTCGACTAGTGTCTTTCTGGAATACTTATGCATTCTTATGCTAATACTCTACAAGAACTGGTTCAGCTTCTACTTGTCGTATAACGGAGGATATACGAGCCGCCGTGGTGGCAGATATACAGAGCAGCCTTCTTAATTAAATAGCATCGAGAAGAGGTCTAATGAAGCAAGGTATATTGCTGGATTCAAAACAGATATCTCTCGGGTCCACGAACTAGGATCACCTATTGACCAAAGGATACCAACTTTGACCCAAAGAAACAAACATTAATCAAAAGAAACAAACATTGACCAAAAGAGACAAACATTAACCAAAAGGAACAAACATTGACCAAAAGAAACAAACATTGACCAAAAGAGACAAACATTGACCCAAAGAAACAAACATTGACCAAAAGAAACAAACATTGACCAAAGGAGACCAACTAGGTCTCAATATATATATATATATATATATATATATATATATATATATATATATATATATATGTTTGTGAGTATATGCATAATACATGTTATTAATCCTTTCCCAAGGGGGTGGGGAAGGAAAACCCATGAGAAGTAAAAAAATCTAAAATTCATTCGTTCCCTGGTTCAAGGCTCGGCGAAAAGGTTTTTATTAGGTGAGGTCTTATGCCATTTTTTCCCCCTATCCAATTTTTTCACCTTCTTCTCTGATGTTCTTCCTGACTTGAAGAGCATTATACTGTGAGATAGTCGGCGGAGGTGACGTATCAAAGGCTGAACGCACCTCCTCCTCGAAGACCAAGCGTTAGTAAACAACCGGAGAGCAACGTACTCTTGGGGTTCGTACAAGATCAACAATATTAGCGATAGAGTATGATATTGTTGATAATATTGATCGCCCACCGTGAAAAAAAGCATTTCCGGTCGATATTGACGTAATATATTATATTGGAGATGGAGATAGTTAGCCGTTGCAGAGATACGAAGACAAGGTATAGTTGGGATTCGGCTAGGAGAAAAAAACGTCAGACTTTCAGGAAGAAATCTGTATTTGGACTTTTCGGCTGCACATTGGCAGCCTTCTTCAGCACTAGAGAATGCCTAGGGGGGAGGGAGGAAGACCTCGAAGACACTTAGGTAACCATGGTTGGATGTATGGAAACGAACCATGGTTGGATGTATGGAAACGAACCATGGTTGGATGTAACGAAACGTCCAAATACAGATTTCTTCCTGAAAGTCTGACATTTTTTCTCCTAGCCGAATCCCAGCTATACCTTTTCTTCGTAATCTATTATATTCTGATTTCGGGCTGTCAATAATTAAGAGATCATGGATACCGTACACATTATTGAGAGCGCCCGGGTGTCAATAGTATTACGTGAACAGAAGTATTTGTTCGAAATCCTATTTTTTTTTTTAAATTTAATAATGATTTCACCTTCGGCCATTTTTAAAGCTCTTTAATGAAGTACAATAAAAAAAAAAAAAAAAAAAAAAAAAAAAAAAAAAAAAAAAAAAAAAAAACACACTATAAAAATGCCTACCTATCGTTTAATATGTCTCTATACAATGCTAAGGCTAAAATGAATACAGACTGTTCTCTGTTCAAACAAAGAAAATATTAGCAGAGATAAGCGCGTGGTAATTTAAAAAAAAAAACGCGGGAAAAAACCTTATAACCGTGAGCTTAACTTATTCTGTATTATGTTTTCATTTGAAGTGTCATTTTTATTATAAAAGGCATCAGCCCTATCCTGGCTAGAAAAGGGTGGTAACCTACTGATAACCATTGCCAAAATTCGTAAAATTTAAATTAAATTAAACTTATATTATAGTCTGTGAATAATGGGATTTAAATTCTTTGAAATATGACGTAAAATGTAAACAAATTCACATTATTTTCACAGTATTGTTTAAAGTTTATTCAGATTGGAATATAGCTGAACAGAAAGGGAATATTTTTCCTTAAGAAGTTCACGCATGCTCAACTTAACTTTTCCATTTATCTGAAAGTGCTATACAAAATATGCGTGCGACGAAAGCACTGAGGAAATAAACAGATACTAAAGGTAGTTCATCAGTCCATTTAAAGACTAAAATGAGTAAAAATGACTAAAAATGAGCATAAGATTCTAAAGTTACCCTGATTATATTTATTTTTCATAAGATTCAGGAGTAAATTTTGATTGGATATCCTCTGAACAATAATATGGTGTTTGATGTTTCAAAAAGGTTGGCTTTGTTCCATTGAAAGCGAGCTCAAACCCCAGGATAACATTATACGAATGATAAGTTTTTCCTGCGATTCGGTCTTTTTATGTGTATAGCTTTAGTAATAATTTGACAAAAAAAATCGGAGAATAGAAAACGTGACAAAGATTGGCATTAAAAGCTCATTTCGTCTGACTTATTTTATTTTCTCAGTGAGAGTTACGAACTAATGACTTGAATTTGGGGATTTTGGTAATGTCGGCGAATCAAAGATAATCCTACCTCCCTCCCAAAATCTCCGTCACATATGTAGCAATTATTTTTTGTTTTTATCACTTTCCGAAGTTATGGAGATTTTAAGGTTGCGCTCATGAAAGATTTGTAAAGAAAAGTCTTCAAATCTTTATTGATTCTATCTACTAGAATCCGAAAATGACCCCCGTTAATATTTATAAATATATGTTGACACGATACCCGGCAGTGTTTTTGCTTTTTTTGCCCACGAAACTTGTTATATAGTATTCCCCTAGCAAACTAATGAGCGAGTTCGTTAACCACCAAATTCCAGATCCTCCTGGAAGGGGGGGGGGAGTACTCGAGACCAAAATTACTTATTGGCCCAAAATTGTCGTAATTTCGGTTGAATTGTAACGAAACTCGTTATACGTAGTGGGAATCTAGAGACAAATGTATATATTTCAAAAATAAACTAAATCCGTTCATTGGTGTTTACTCTGTATTATGGCCAAATTGAATTTAGCCACCAAACCGGCTCGGGCATTGGTAAGGAATTCTACCGCTAGGGGCATCGAACATGGGCGCTGAATCCGGTTTCTGCTGTCCATTGAGTCAGCAGTTCTTTACAAATATAAAAGAGTAAAACTTTCATGTTTATTTTTTTTTCTTTTATTTATCTATTGTGGGGGCGAGGTTAGCTCAGTGGTAGAGCACTGGACTTATAAGCTGGAGGGAGGCCTGAGTTCAAATCCCAAGGAAGCACTAAAGATTTTTTCTTCTAGTGTCTTCGTTCATTGGTTAAATTCGGCCTCCCTGACCGTCCCTAGGCCGACCCAGCCTTTAATTAATTTAATAATGGGTACTTTGGGTGCTAATGACTCTAGCAGTCGAAGCAGCCAAGGGGAAAATCAGGAGGCCGGAGCATAGTACTGACCACACTTTCTCCCTAGTGTGCCTTATGGTCAGGAATCAGATACCTCTATAGTATCTCCCCCTCAGGGCCCTCGTGGCATGTTACGGGACTGATTTTTTTTTTTTTTTTTTTTTTTTTTTATCTATTGTAATTTAAGCAAATTATTAAAGAATACAGTGTACACTTCGAATCTTCTGAGGACTTTTATATAACGCAGGGGGGGGGGGGCAAAATTAGCGTGCTATCTAGCTGGAATAAGTTAGTTTTACCGAAGTAATTAAGTAATTAGCTCGTAGTATAATGTAACTAATTCTCGAAGTCATCTCAATCTTTGGACGCAGCTGCATTCCAGATATTTTGTTAAACATTGAGTATCAGTTAGTATCCAAGATGATAACGTAAAACTCAAAGTAATAGGCTGATAGAATTGATATTTTGAGGAATCAAGACGATATTTTTCAGCAGAACCCACGATCTACCAAAAGATGTTGCTTACCGCGGAAATAGAATTGCAATTCTCATTGAGCTCGCAATCCTGTATCATAAATCTTAATTCTTTATTGACTGCGAAATGAACTTTGGAGGTGTGAGAACCTCGAGCTGTGAAATGATTGCCCTTCTCAGAGCTATTTCTAGGCAAGGCTGTTTCAGCTGGGATTGAAGTCCAATAAAAAATCGTCGGACAACCAGAAACTGCGTCATCTTGGCGCGTTTCCATTACGTTTTTAACCCTAGTGTCATTTGAAAAGCGTGGAATAGATATAGTTAACATTTTGTGACCAATTTTAACACTTACTCCAATTAAATCTTGAACATAAGAGAAATTTTAGGCACTATTATACACAGAAAAATTACAGCAGCGGAAATTACTCAATCGGTCCCGTCGACATTCACACGGAAAGCTCTATTACAAATAAAAATAAAAATTGTCTCTCATTTTACGCATCTTGTTTTGAGCAATAAAACGAATTCCCCAGAAGAACTACAAGCAATACAAAAAGTCCGTCACGCAGGAGCTGCATAACTAAGCACTTTCCTCAGAATTTTTTTAGTGTAGACTACATTACTGAATAATTTGCTGGAAATAACCTATATAAATAAAATAAAAACGTGAATAGTTCTGCTCATTTACATTTCTTATGAGATCTGTTCAATTATTAATTTTGTAAATAATTTGCTACCAGAGTTATGTTAATACATGATACTGTACTACTTAATAAATACACAAAAACTTCATATTCCGTCTTTTGATCTGACGCAGGAACAGGATACAGTCCCCATAGTGGGAGATAGCGCTCCTTGTAGCGCCTTTGCGAACCTACGTCTGGCTGGCTAATTGTAATGAAACAGACTTTAAAATAAACCCTCCTTTCCAATAGACCGATTTACTTCATTTTTACAACACTTCTTTCCCATGAGATACCCACGACGCATACCGCATTTCGTTACAATACAGCAGAAATTACGACCGATATGAGTATATTAGTACTTTAGTTCCGGAGTAAACCCCCCCCCCCTCCAAATAACCCGATTTAGTTTATTTTTACAACCCATTTTTCTCTGTTGATTACCACCAAGAATACCAAGTTTCGTTGAAATGTAACAAAAATTACGGCTGGCAGTGGCAAATTGGTATTGTGGGTCCGGAGTAAACCCCCCTTCTAATGAACCGATTTAGTTTATTTTTACAACGGAATTCTCTCGTTAGATCAAAATAACGAATACCGAGTTTCGTTGAAATATAACAAAAACTACGGCTGGTATGGTCAAATTAGTGTTTTGGGTCCGGGGTAAACCCCCCCTCCCGGTGGACCGATTTTGGTGGTTAACGAACTCGTTCAATCGTTTGCTATTTGAACGCTATATACCACGTTTCGTGAAGAAAAAACAAAAACTCTGGCCGATATCGTGTTAACAGACACATATATATATATACATATATATATATATATATATATATATATATATATATATATATATATATAGATATATATATATATATAGATATATATAAATTTTAACGGGGGTCATTTTCGGTGTCTACTAGGTAGGATCGATAAAGATTCGAAGAAATTTTTCAAAAATTCCGTCATGAGTCCAACCTCAATAGCTACTTTCCTTCGGAGGAAAGTGGTAAAAAACGAGAAAACCCCCCAAGAAGAACCAACCATGTCGAAAAGTTTTAAGAACCAACCGAGGTCGACCCATAAAAAATAACTTTAGAACCCTGTTTGTTGACAATTTTGTAAGCTTTAGAATTGTTCCCTTCCACTTACCACGATCTCCCAACTGTTTTCGAGATATTTAAGACAATATGCTTAAAGCCAGTTGAAAGATAGGAAAAATAGTTGTATCTACTTTTATCGGAACCCTTAAAATATATGATCTTCGAAATTTATTCGTTTGACAAGTTCATTTATCTTGTTTTATTAATAGTTTATCGCAACGGAAGCAATTAAACTGCGACAATATTAATAATGTATAAGAAAGTATACTCGTAAGTGAATGTATATAGTCAGAAACAGTGTTTAGGAAAGTATATGTCAATGTATATAGTCAGAAACAGTGTTTAGGAAAGTATAAGTCAATGTATATAGTCAGAAACAGTGTTTAGGAAAGTATAAGTCAATGTATATAGTCAGAAACAGTGTTTAGGAAAGTATAAGTCAATGTATGTAGTCAGAAACAGTGTTTAGGAAAGTATAAGTCAATGTATATAGTCAGAAACAGTGTTTAGGAAAGTATATGTCAATGTATATAGTCAGAAACAGTGTTTAGGAAAGTATATGTCAATGTAAATAGTCAGAAACAGTGTTTAGGAAAGTATAAGTCAATGTATATAGTGAGAAACAGTGTTCAGGAAAGTATATTACGCATGCGATGAAATCAAGTTAATTCTTTAAAGAGATTTTAGTGTATTACTCAATAATATTTATTTCTATACTAGCTGACCCGGCGAACTTCGTACCGCCTAACAGTCGATTCTTTAATTTTTATTTTTTTTAAATTTTTTTATTCTGCTATTTGGGACACCGAGTCAGCTAGTAAGATAAAAAAAAAAGAAAAAAGAAACTTAATAAGCCAACAATTACATTATGTCAAAAAATAAAAATAAAACACTTAAAATTATTTTAATAGTCACTAAAAAATCACAATCAAAATTACAATATCAGATTTCTTATTATGATTCCTACTTATTATATTTCATTTTTACTCATTCTAAATTAAGTTTCATTTTAATTGTAGTACTTAAGAGCACACGATATTTTTTGTTTCATTACCTGACGCGTAAATAAACAGAGCAGATGGTTTTCCAACACGGGAACAGGCAAAATACAATTGACCATGCGAGAATCATGGGTTTTCTAGATTAATACCACAAACACTTAATGACTTCCCCTGGGATTTGTTTATAGTCAAACTGAGTTCATAGGTCCAATAGCGACGCAGTTGTAGGCACTGTAATCAATTCACAGCAGCTCGATTCAAACTTGCACCATTATTAGTCGAATGTCGCACTTCGCGGGTCTGTCTTAACCGAATTCTTTCAGGTTCGTTGCGATCTTCACGTCCCTGGGCAGTACGATTAGATTGATAATTAATTTGATGCGTTGCATTCGGGTTCTTCTGCCTAACTTTGTCCGCCGCCTTATAGGAGGCATATTTAGTAAGTCACAAACACACACTTTAGTAATTTTATAGAAATTTGTGGCTTTTTGATTTAGTAATATTATAGATGCACAGCAAAGAGATGTTTACAATTCAAGTGACATTTTACCACAAACAATTTACATTTTCCCATAGACAATTTGTTTTTGAGTAGTGTTACCATCGTATAAATATTGACAAATATTGACATTAATATTTATACGATACTAACGTCACTAAATTGTTTCGCCTTCCCAGAACTTAGTTTTTAGACTTCAGGCAATTTTTTTAATTTTTCTCCCCGTAAGAACCATCCTCTTAGTTCAAGGAATATTATAAAAAAAAGAAGTAGCGAAATCGGTTCAGTTGTTCTCGAGATTTGCGCTTACCAACACATTTAGCGATTCATTTTTATATAATAGATATACTCTAGGGTTGTTAGAGTGCGTCAAAATATTTTTTTTTTTTTTTTTTGGAAAATGTATGTTATATATTTGCTGTCGTCGAAAAGTATTTCGTTCATGTTTTGTGGTCAGTAAAAAAAAACGTAAGTGCTACGATTTTTTCGTATATAAATATGTATTTATTAATACAAATTGTATCATTATTTTCATGAACTACTGACTCTGAAACGATAATCTTTCTAGTCGGCACTTCGGGATGGCGTCATGAGGTCAACGTCAGAAGCGGGGTTTTTTCCCCCTAAGGAGGGAGGGAATAAACGCAATAAAATAAATTATTCATTGAGATATAATAGTATTATTTTTCTTCATTGCAAGAGATCAGTTTCGACGAGCAAACAAAACTTTCTACCTCCTTGGGGAAAGTCTCCTGGACTCCATCAGTATTCGAGTAAAAGGCCCACACAGTACACACATCGTGGCTACAATGTCCTCAGACAAGACTGAACGGGTTGGCTGAGAAATAGAGTCAGTGGGTTTGGAGGAGACGAGCAAGACAAGCTAAACACCTTGTTGTAGGATGAATATCAATAGCTTTCAGTACTGACTCATGCTGCAAAGCTAGTGTTTTTTTTTTTTTTGTTTTTTTTTTTAAGTTTTTTTTTTCATGCCTCATAATAAATTAATAAAAATATATTAAAGAAATCATTTATTTGTTTATAGATAAAATGTAATAAAAAACGTATTTAACATATTCCAAAAAAAATTATTAACTAAAAATGGTAATTGTGAAGTTTAAGGGCCTCCTCACCGATTTTTTTAAAAATTTTCACTATAACGTATTTTGATGCACTAAACACGAATCCGTTAAAAATAAAAGTCGCTCCCAACTAGGAAAAAAGTTATTAAGTACTAAAGTAACACTGTTATGCAGTTTAGAAAAGCAAGGGTTAACAACAACATTGGTAAAAATGCACATGTTTACAAATATCGTGTAATAACGTTTTTCCTACTAGTGTAGACGGATTTTTTTTTTTAACGGATTCGTATTTAGTGCATCAAAGCACGTTAAAATGCAAAATTTAAAAAACAAATCGGCGAGGAGGCCACTCAACCCAAGGAATTACCCTAAAAATGTCCGACTACTAAGAACTAAGTGTTTTTGGGACGGGCTATAGGTTACCACCCTTTTCTAGCCAGGAAATTTAAAAAAATATAATAAAAGCCCAAACCCGCTCATGTGTGTTAATGCTATTTTTCTTTTCTAATACGTCCTTAACTCCAAAAGTAACCCAAAAAATCTTTGTTTGTAAGAACGTCAAAAATTTGAAACAATTTTCAACTCAATCCATCATTTCTGAATACCCAAACCGAAAATTAGTTAGGAAAACTAGTATAACCAACTTTTCTCGAAGACGGTTACAGATTTCGCATTGAAAATGGTATCGTTTGTTTTACTATGTTATAAAACCTATAAAAGTATACCCTCAATCCTATTAACGCAAAACCGTAAGCGTTACGATTTTTTTTTTTTTTTTTTATTTTTTTTTTTTTTGCGTGAATTTCTTCCAAATAACAATGTTTCGGTGGACGGATTCTCCTAATAGGCGGGATTCCTCATTTTTAGGGAGGAAACACGCTAGTAATCAGCATGTTAAATTGAATTTTTCCTTATATTTTTTCGTGTTTATATAAATTTTATTTTTTTAAATTCTAAGCGATTAGCAGCATTAATTATAGTTGCTTTAATTTTATATTTAACTGTTATAGTTTTTTTTATTTTATAAATCTTTTATTTTAATACACCCCATACGTTTATAGAGAAAATCGCCCAGTTTTTAAAACCAAATAAATAAAATAAATAAATACGAAAAATAAAAAAAACAACAAATATTATGGGCTTAAGATTATTTTTGTGTGTGTGCATCGGCTTCCGAGGCCATTAGCACACTTAAAAAATATTATTACAAAATATTGCAATGTCGAAAAAAAAACAACAACACTGGAACAGTTTTTGTGGATTTATTAACGAGGCAAGTTCAAAAATAAATGAACTTCATTGAAAAATAATTCAAAACCAAACCACAATTGGCTTGGCGATGTATTATTATTAATGAGTCTGGCTCAACACGATAAACAAAATTTATGGAATATATGAAAAACGTGGAAAGGCTGTGTGCTCCAGCCCGCTTTACATATCTGTGTTGCAGTCTTGTGCATTCTAATCTGTATGCTTAGGGTTCCGTTGGATTGGCTTAGTGCATCATTCATTTTTGTAGATCGGTTATTAAGAATCAGGGAATTACCGACTCATAAAAGATGTTTGTCACCTCGCTAAAAGGACAATGGTCATTTCTATACAGGTTTTGAAAAATGCGAAGTAGAGTAGAATAAAGTTTCGGCTAAGAAATCAATCAGATTTTTAGAAAATCGTGGATTCGGGAAAAATTGGACGTTTAACCATGCCCTTTGGCTGCCTCCTTCATCAATAAATGCCACGGAGTGAAGAGAAACCAAAGGTTCCAGTTAAGTGACCATGAGTTCAATATATCAGGAAATTACCCATGAGAGGGGTCTCCCGTGGTCTAAGGCTAGCGCCTTGGATTCATAAGCGGGAGATGGTGGGTTCGATTCCCAACCTCCGACAGGAATTTTATCATCCCACGGCTTGCTGGTAAAATTCCTCGCTACACCCTGGATGTCGGCGCTAATGACCAAGATGTAGATGCGCCGTAAAAAAAAAAAAAAAAAAAAAAAAAAAAAAAAAAAAAAAAATTACCCATGAGGTAAAAATATTAGTTAAGTGACATGAGGTAAAAATATCAGTTATGTACCGATGAGGTAAAAATACCAGTTATGTGCCCATTTTACCACCACCATTATTTATTTATTGCTGAAGATTTTTTTCCTCAGGAAAAAAGGGTATTTTGTAGGCCGAAACACAGCTATTCCTTTGATTTCGTTCGCTATCAACATTTTCCCTGAATGTAATGCTGAATGTTTAGTTTCATTTTTAATACTACTTATTTTTAAATGGCACTTAAATGATAGAGAATAGAAAATATTTAGAGAGGAATGTAGTTGTAAGACAATCTGTATTTCAGCGAACAGTTTAGTATGTTAATGATTTCTCGTGACGAATTGATTCATGTTGTTTGTGTGTAGATTATGCTATTTAGGAGCCCGCCATCAGTGCGGTGGTATTCCCGCCATATTTCTCCCATCTGTCATATCTTCTGTCATCCGCTATTGTCCCTCTGTCTTCACCTTGTTAATATTATAAACAATGTTATAAATCTTTCTTCGCATAACATACCTATTAATCTTTGCGGCTCTAAATCAGAAGATGTGCCGATGTTAGTGATGTCACGCCTCTAACCCTATTTTATTCCTAGTGTCAATTGAAAGAATAGAATCACTTAATATTCCCTTTTGATATTTTGGGAACAATAAAAAATCGCGGCGAAGAGCGAAATCACAATGCGTAGGATAGTTGCAGTAGCTAACTCTTAAGTGATAATGAATAAAGCTTAAGGGCCGAAATTCTTCACACCCTACCAGAACGACTGACCTGAGTCAGAAACAACTTTAGTTGCCACGTTCGCCCGAGTTCAGGCGTCGAAATCTTGGCGTTGGATTGGTCTTCGGAGTTTTACGACTCTATCCTGAATTCCTTATTAACTTCTATTATGCATAATTTAAAGCTTTCAGGAAAACTCATAGGAATGCTAATGGTAAAACGGTTTTTATCTCTTCATGAGATTATAACTTTAAATATTTGGGGTTCTCCGGATTTATTTGTAGATTATTTCGGACTTGAAGTCATATCAGCACGTGATGAGTATAAGCACCTTCGCCAACTGACGAAAATATCAAAGGCTCAACTGGAGCAAATGTTCCTGCTGATTTTAAACCATTCAGCCTGACGAAATTTAACAAATCAGGGTGACCGCATTGACCAAGTAAATGCGCTAGGGTTTCTTACAATTGTACACACCATTTACAGCGAGGTAAATTAACCTTTATAAATATTTTATTTAGTTATAACAACATGGAGATCGCACAACAAAGGAGTTGTCCTCAACTATTCAGGGCTTTTTCATGGTCTCATGATGGTATCTTTTGGTAATTTCCTTAGTTCCTTAAAGTTTGGAGAAGATTATTTTCCTATAAACTTAAGAGGTAAATTTGGCTATGTTTTTAGAGATCTGGATGCTCCAAATGGACATATTGTCCACGACCTTCTTTGCCGACGAGACTAACTGTCGTAAAATGGAGGCGGTCCTTTAGGAAGGGTTGTCGGTTGGAAAGGTTGTCCGGTATGTACTAATAGAACTGAATAAACACTGGTTAGAACACTTAAATAAATATATAAAAGCAGCCCAATAAAACTGAAAAAAACATGTTTCAGAACTCATATACCACGAAAATAACGCACGCCCAAAATGGTCCAATTTTGATGAAATTACAAAAATAATTCTATAAAGCTTATTTTCTTGTTTATTTAGAATTCAATGGTTATATATTGTCTTCGAGAATGTTCGCTGGCTACGAAAAGTTAAGAACCATTAGGAGAACAAATTAAGAACCATTAAACCCAGCAAGAAGTGTCATCACAGGAAATAAACGTGAAAAGATAATTTTACCAGGATGAGAATACGCCACACGAACCTGAGTCATTTCCATATCATAACAAAAAACCCTCATCCTATGTGTCAAGCCTACATTTAGTAGCTTCTTTGAAGTTCCTTAAACGCAGAAAACTGCACCAGTCCTCTTACAAGATTCGTCAGATTGACAAATTGGTGGAAAGCTTAAAGCATACCAACAAGTATGATAAAATAGAACTTCTTGGAGGACCTTGACCTCCGCCACCAACTTTGACAATTCTCTCGGTCTTGGCCCAGGGTCCGCCAGTTCCGAACTCCTAGCATCTGTAAATCATCCACCAGGTCATTTAGCAATCGTAGTCTGGGCCTTTCTCTCCTTCTTGCTCCTCCTGGTGAATTCCACAAGATCTTTTTCAGCTCCCCTCCTTCCTGGTCCAGCCATCTTAATATGCCTTTCTTAATAATGCAGAAGGTACCGGGTTCACCATACAAGTCCTCAAATTCGGCTTTACTCCATACTATCCATACTATCACGGCTCCAAATATATTTCACAGGACCCTTCTTTCCCATACCAGTAGGGCCTTCCTATTTTGCTTGCTCAGAGTCCACGTCTCGCTGGTATGCATTAAAACTGGTCTTGTCTTATAAATCACCAGTTCGGCATTTCCAGAGAGGTTCTTGAACCGGAGAGCCTTGAAACATTTGTTTCCTGCTTCTATTCTGGCCTTAAGGTCTGTTTATTAATGTTATTGCTCTCCGACAATACAGGTACTTAAATATAACATATAAAAAAAATAAAATATAATATAATTAAACAATAAATGAAGTAGCAAAGGAGCCAAAATAGTTCCATAGACGGGTGATTAAAGACCGAGCAAAAAAAAAAAAAAAACAACATAAAGACCGTATAGCCTGTTCAGATAAGCCCAGGAGTTCAATTGCGCATGCGCGAACGTCGGCGGGAATTTCTCCGTGCACCCTCCCATCTGTTTCTGCCATTTGCAAAGCTTTTTAATGATCAAACACTTTATGTGAATGACTATAAAAACTGATTATGTCTTGTTTAAGACTACGGAACGCTTTGGGAGGTTAGATCAGGGAGATATTGCTTAATATTTATCAATATTTAGCCGAAGATAAGGTTGAAAACGTTTTAAATTTCCTAGTGATAAGGTTATGACTGATAGAATTTTTGCCGTCAATTTTCTACCTGGAATATAGGCCTTTTTTCTCCATCTAACCATCTATTTGAACAGGCGACGTTAAAGTCGTAAATTGTTTTCAGCCTTAGCTTTGGCTAAGTATTGACCAATATTAAACACTATCTCCCTTGTCTGACCTTGTCCTAAACGAGACATAATCAGTTTTTATTGAGTTTCGCGTAGAGTGTTATTCATTGAAATAGTAATGCAAATGGCGAACCCGTGGCTACAACTAAAAGCACTTTTTGAGAATGGTGTATATATACGATCAATAGGATTCAATTCTGAATCCCTTTGAAAAGGTGCATACACGTTGTGGTTTCATTTCTACTTCGTTTAAAGTTGGTTGACCTCCTGGAAGATCATAAAACTAATCTATGAGTCTACAAGGAGAAGTTCGATCTAAGCCTGTGGAGGCGATAGGTGCCTTGTATGTTAATCAGCTGAGTTTATGCATGCATACATTGGGAGCAAAGTGACGGGGTAGCCTTTATTGGATGGGGGCATCGATCTCTTAGGTCAGATATCTGTGCTTTTCGGTGGTTCTAGTCATCTTGTTCCTTTTTAGTACCGTTTTCTCTGGAAGTCAATTCGATGACGCAAACCGTAAGTCCTGACGAGAAAATTCAACTTTTCTGGACCCACAGGTCACGAAAAAAATGCTAGTTTAACTGCTTATATATAAGATTCTATTCGAGACGCAGTTTTTCTGGAAGATTTCCGAAGACAACCTTTCGCTTTACTTTTGTTTTTCCTTGGTTGATTCTTCACTCCGTTCAGCCACAGGTGTCTCAGCTTCGTGTACCATACTTTCTCTACAATACTTCCGTTTCTTCCAGGCGAGGAGGACCTTGATTTACCTTGTTCAATGTGAAGTTCAGACGCCTAGTGATTATTAGTACTGGGAAACTTTAGCTTTTGTAGATTTTCAATCCTGAGCTCAGTAATTCGCACATACCTTCACTTTCTTCCTGTATATCCTCTGTTAAATTTTCCTTTTCTTCAGAATTCTGTTTTACTTTGAGAGCAGTAAACTCAGTCAGCATTAACAGAAAACGTTTTTTGTTTTTTTTTTTAACAGGTTAAGGTTCCTATGGGCGTATATAGGAAATAATTTCGGAGGGGGCTGGGAAAATTTCGGGGGGGGGGGGGGGGCTGAGACCATTTTCGGTGTATGGCATACTAACTATTTAGATCTTGGAAGAGTTTTAGCCAACTAAAACTCTATTACACCCAAAATAGAATATTTTTTATGAACTAAATGATCTTATTTAATTTATTATAAATGATATTATTTAGGGTTTTATAAAATTTTTACCGATCAAATAAAAATTTCGGGGGGGGGGCTGTAGCCCTCTCAGCCCCACCTTATATACGCCCATGAAGGTTCCTTCAGTACTGACATCTGTTAGTAAGCCGATTTGTGTGATGCTAGAATTTTCTCTATAGGCTTCAGATAGAATAGAGTTAACGTGGTCTTGGTCCTCGGTATGATTTTTAGTAGCGTCAGGACAGGCAGCAGCCAAAGTTTTATGCGATTTTGGATAAAGTCATCTGATTCGGAGAAATCACTGTTTAAATGGAGTAATTTCTTCTTAGGATAATGTCAGTTTCCTGGTGTGCTGCTTTGTGATTTCAATTTACATGTTTTTATAATTTTCACCAAAGATTAAGACAAAACTTTAACTCTTTCCAAATTACACTAGAGATAAAAACTGATAACGCAGTTCCGGTGAGTCGGACGTTTCTTTGATCCTAGTAGTAATCATGTGGCCGAAATAAATTCTACTGTAAGCAAATTCTTTTGACATGCAGAAGGATGACAAACGGTGACAAAAAAGGTTTTGGGTGTTTCGTAAATACCACAGGATGATCCTGCCGTTCGGAAAATGCCTGCCCATTGTTGTGCAAAAGACCCTTCAGCCATCCTTAGCCACCCAAGGCGCTACAAAGGACTGCAATCCTGCTTGCCTTTAGCAGGACGTGCAGCTCTAAAGGACCCTTCGAGGAAAATTGAAAAATGACGCCTCTTTAGTCCTCAATTGCTTCTCTTTAGAGTCGCTAATCGACGAAGAACAACTTCAAGTGATAACCTGAACTAAATTGCCCTAGCATAGAAATTCCTACATTCAAATTTAATGTTTATTATCTTACTTGTTTCTACTCCTAATTTTCCGTACAGACGAAATTCCAAACATTAACAAGGTGGAATTTCAATAAATTCGCAATTAGTCTAAGTTACATGTGTAAAGAAGCACTAACTGCGCCATCTTAGCGAGTTTCCGTTACCATCCTTAGTTTCATTTGGTATCCTGGAATAAATATAGTTAACATTTTGGGAAAGAAGAAAGCACCTAATCCAATGAAATCCCAAAACAAAAACCAGCAAACAAAAAAATTTTATTTGGACCAAAACAAGCGTATGCAATAAAATCACCAAAAAAAAATTGCTAAAAAAACAAGCAATAAGAAACTGAGGAAATTAAACTCAAAACCCGTTCAAGACAACGAATGTAACAATTTCGACGTTTTAAGCACTTATTTCTCCGATTGACATAGTCGCTTAGAAAATTAATTGAGGAACTTGTTACTAGACAATGTATTAAGCTTTCGAATGGCTACTTTACACTTACCACGATTTCCAAATACAACCGTTTCGGGATATTTTAGAAATTACGAAAAATCGTCTAGGACTAGTTTCAACTGAATCAATCATTACTGAATACCCAAACTGGAAATTAGATGGGAAAACAATGCTCTCTTAAACAGTTACATATATCGCTTAAAAATGGTTGCATTCGTTTTTGTTTTTTTGTTTTTTTTACGACAGGAAAACTATAACAATAGTACCCGAAAACGTATTAACTGAAAAATGGAAGCTTTACAATATTTTTCGCGCGACATTTGTCCCATAAACCCTTGCTCCGGTGGACGGGTTCCTCAGGATAACGAACTCGACCTTTCAAATTACACGAAGGATTTGTGTTATACGTTTCATCAAAATATGGCCATTTTTATGGCAACTACTGAGCGAACAGACAACACAGAAATATCTAGTGCTTACCCAATAAAATAAATAGTATAAAGAATATATGCATTGATCCTTATAAGATATATCAAACCTGATTGGAAGAAACTTTATTGAGTTCCACCGAAATTGCAAAAAATAATGGTATTATTCTGAATTTCGAAAAGCCAAAACCTGTTCCTTCGAAACGTTTTGCGGATAAGGGGGCATAAAAAGAAAAGTACCATACCAACAAGTAGCGATAAGAAGTAACGGTACAGAGCTGATTGTAGCGGCGATAAAGGACGAGACAGGACATCACAATGAGAGGAAGATTGCCTACGAATAGGATGAAAGGATAAAGCGATAATTGGGAATTAGATTCGCTACAGACATTCAGAAAATGGAATCAACACAATGGCAGATCAACACAACAAACTGAAAACATTCCTTTGTTCATTACTTGACTTCCTAGTATCGTTCAGAGAAACGAGTATAGAGTCACTTAGGTTAATTTAAGAATTACTCTTAATTTATTACATTTTTTAAGTTTAGTTAAACTTATTTATTTCGCCGAATGCGCGTAGATTAGAAAAGGTCCTTTCCACGGAGCTTCGTAAACTTCACACATTTAACTACGGCTAGGCGATTTAACTTTTCTTATTAGTTGTTATCTGAATTATTAAGTGAAATATTAACTTGTGTATAACAGAAGGTTCGGGATTACAGAGGCTTGAGAAATCGTGTTAAGTAGAAGGTACATATTCATTATACATATATTACATTATATACAAAAAAAACTTCGACCTAAATAACGATAGGACAACCTTAGTAGAACACAGTGCTTGAGATTTCGAAATTGTTGATTTTTATTCTAAATCCTGCAAATAATACGCATTTCCTGCGTTTTCTACATTATATTTCACAATCTATTGAATAATTTTATATTATTTCCCTAAGTTAAACGTTTTGCGGGAAAAAAATTGAGCCTTAAGTAGTAAAAATTAGATTACTTTATTTATAGTGCTCAATAAATGATGGAGATACTATTTTCTTTTTTGTGAGTTTTCTCCACAGGGATAAAACTTATGGAAACAATAGAGAAAAACAAATTTGAGACTTTATTTAATTTCTCAAAAAATATTAGGAAACCGTGGGTAATTGTTAGGCATTCATTTGAAAGATTACTAATTTTCCACAAAAAAAAGGGGGGTTCTTATGCAATTATTGATAGAACGATTTCATTTTGAAAAATCGGTGCTTAAAAGTTAAAAATTTATCTCGAAAGAGTCGATTTCGTTCCTTTAAACGATTTTTATCTCCGTTTGCTTCAGCTTTTAATGTGTTGTTGTTTTTTAATTGCAATTATCATAGAAATGATTCTTTCAGTAAGTGGATAATTAAATGAGAAACGTATTTTTATTATTTGTTGTTTGTAATAGATTTTACCTTTAGAATGAGCGGTAGTCGAGAAGGCGGTGTGAGTATATTCTGCCGGAGCCTAAAATCTCATTTTTCATTGATATTGGATTAGGTGACATTCTTCATAAAATATTCAAACAATAATATTAGCTGTACACATTTCAAGCTTTACAAATGATACTACGATACCTGAAGTTCCCTTCACCATAAGAATCGTTGGATATAATTCATATATTTTAATTAAGAGAGTATTATTATTAAAATAGTTAGTTTGACATTAAAAGAGTGAATTTCTCATGAAGAAAATAAATAATTAGTTAAGAAACTTGTAAACAAGATGTTGGAAGAATGCTTGATCGCGTAGAACGGGTTGGTACGCAGAGGAATGTTCAGAACAAGGAGGTAGGAACTTCAAGCCGTTGCCAAAACCTCTCTGGGAAGTGGGTAAGGTCAGTGGTACTCTGACGTAATCTCACTTCTAAGTCTTCTTTTTTAAGCTTTGTGTAAAGTGAAAATGAAAACAAAATACCCATGAATAATAAAAGTTTACAATAAGACATTTTCGTCTGCCTTAAAAACCCCAATTATGAAATAAAACATTGAGTTTAATCTGACTTATATTACACAAGTTTCCAAAAATGCATAGAGTTAAATGTGCCTTAAAAAAACACAAGCATACTATAAAACACAGAGATCGATTTGACATAGATAAAATAACTATACAATAAAACATTGAGTTTTATTTGCCTTAAATAGAAATAAAGTTTAGAATTAAATTTTTCTTAGCAAAAAAGTAAACAAGCATAATATTTTATAAAACACGGAGATCCGTTTACCTTAAATAAAACAGGTATAATTTAAAGTTTAGCGTAAAATATGCCTTAAATAATACAAGTATACAACAGAACGTCTGCTTTGGGTATCAAAAGTACACAAAACAACATTAAAATGAATCTTCCTTCAACATTTTCAGGCCATTGTTTCAAATTACATTTACATTCGACTTCTGCATGAAAAAAAAAAGTCCGTCACGCAGGAGCTGCATAACTAAGCACTTTCCTCAGAATTTGGGTAGTGTAGATTGCTTTCCAGAACAATTTGCTTAAAATATCCTACATAAATAAAATAAAAACATGAATAGTTCTCTTTTAAATTTGTAATGAGTAACTGATCAATTAATAATTTGCTTCCAGAGTTATGTTTACACATGGTACCTATTACACTACGTAATAAATACAAAAAACCTCATATTATCGTATTTTGATCTAACGCACGAACAGGATACAGTCACTCTAGTGGTAGAAAGCGCTCCTTGCGGCGGCTTTGTGAACCTATGTCTGGCTGGCTTTTCTATTGAAATATATTACAAATTAAACCCCCGCTTTCCGATTGACCGATTCAGCTCATTTTTACAACACTTCTTTCTCATGATTTACTCACGACGTATACCGCGTTTCGTTACAATACAGCAGAAATTACGACCGGTATGAGTATATTAAGAATTTGGGTCAAGAGTAAACCCCCCCTTCTAATGAACCGATTTAGTTTATTTTTACAACACATATTTACCTGTAGATTACCACTAAGAATACCGAGTTTCGTCGAAATATACCAAAAATCACGGCTGGTAGTGGCGAATTGGTATTGTGGGTCCGGAGTAAACCCCCCCCCCCTTCTAATGAACCGATCTAGTTCATTTTTATATCTCACTTTTCTCTCTATATTACCACTACGAATACCAAGTTTCGTTGAAATATAACAAATATTACGGCTGACATAGTCAAATTAGTGTTGGGTTCGGGGTAAACCCCCCCCTTCCGGTGGACCGACTTTGGTGGTTAACGAACTCGTTCAATCGTTTGCTAATTGAATGCTATATACCAAGTTTCGTGACGAAAAAACAAAAACTCTGGCCGCTATCGTGTTAACAGACACATATATATATATATATATATATATATATATATATATATATATATATATATATATATATATATATATATATAGATAGATATATATAAATTTTAACGGGGGTCATTTTCTGTGTCTACTATGTAGGATCGATAAAGATTTGAAGAAATTTTTCAAAAATTCCGTCATGAGTCCAACCTCAATAGCTACTTTCCTTCGGAGGAAAGTGCTAAAAATAAAACCAAAGAGAACCACTATAAAAGTTCTGTGAAATCATTAAAATAATCCTTTTATCCTTAAAGTTTTATCGGAGCAGCACCGCTGAAATTGTCATTTCTCTCCACACTACATTTGGGGGACAATCGGGAAGATATTAGGTATTCTGGAGGGGTCTTGGGAAAATCCGATTAATCGTCATAATCTCAAACCATATTGACCAATAAAAAACGTTTTTAATTTTTCGACATGGAAATGTCATATGGCTGGAGTCTTCATATTTTGTTTTGACGGAAAATTGAATTCGTAATTGGGGGGTAATTGATTTTTAAACATTGCTTATAATACAGATGAGTTTCTTTTCTTCTTCTTTATCTTCCTCCTGTGTACCTTTCAGCGTGAAGGTGCCTCGGTCCAAGACCGCCTGGCGTCAAGGTCCCGATAACTGCATCCATAGAGTTCAGACTCTTTCGCTTTTTCTTACCAAGCTTGGAGATTTGGTCCATCCGCCGGGCCCAAAAGAACTTCCATGTTTTCGGTATTCGCTCATCCTGCATAGAGAACCAAACCACCTCAGCTTCCTCTTTTCCGCTGTTTCCTTCAAGGCAGGATACTGATGAGCAACAACGGTTATTGTTGTCGACTTTAATTAGTCAAGTTTAGGTATAATTTTTTGGTCCATTCTTTAGTAAATACCTCAGTTTGAGCCGTGATATCATCTAACGAACGTATAAGACAACTTCGGAAAGTTTGCAAAATAATGAAAATTATTGGGTATCTCCAATAAATGTACACTTTATTACAATAAATGAATACCTGGCTTTTATTTACTTACCAAATTATATTTTCATGATCAAAACAATTTTGTTTTTGAAGAAAACCTCTACTTTTTTAATTTAGTTGTCGCACGTAAACAGGAATGTGTAATCCCTCGAGCAGTGGAGTCAAGTAACGTGGACAATATCAACGTTACACACTGATAGTGTAACTCATCAATATGTATTTTGCCTAGTTTGAGCTTAGTACTTGTCATTAGTGTCTGTCAAACTAACCACTTGTCGGCAAGTTTAAGTGAATAGGCTTCTATTTACTAAGCGACAGGTAAGCTCCCCAAAACCATTTTACTACGCAGACCACTGCTTGTCACCACGTGTAAACAGCCCAAAAATGTTTTGTGCTACATGGACCATACTGAATGTTACTTGTCCAGCAACCTGTGAACGAGTACTTAGCCGGCATAATTGTGTGCTGATATCAAAACATGAACTCCGTAAAAGTAATATCTTCCACCAAGTTATGCCTCCAAGAAAACATGACAGTGATTCAGAATAGGAAGATGAGCAAGGTGGTAACAATGACGTAAGCACCTTGGTTCCGGCCAGTCACGACCTCTGCCCTCCAAAGAGATATAAAAATAAACCACTACAACAAAACAGCAACTCTAATAATAACCTGATTCATAATTGCGGGAATCGTCCTTTGACGCGCTAATAGCAAACCCAAGGAGAATAATTTCCTATTCATTTCAGCAAGTACTGGTGCGTTAATAATCTCTTGCTCCGTTTAACATGAGACTATCTTCTTCTAAATATACTCTATTAAAATATAATTACAATCGTTCATTAAGTATTATAACTTGTTTCATACAATAACAGGTTCTGGGTGGAGGAACAAAACTCAACTCTGATCCGACAATGTCGGACAGACATAAATACTCATATATCATAATGTAACTTGATTATATTTTTAATAATTTTCTGACAAACAAGAGGAGTGCACGACGTGCACCTCACCGATTAAAACGACAATTTTTGTATGTGTAGTACTTAAATAGAAAAAGGTCCTGTTAAAGCGAGAAAACGCACTTCTCAAGCATTCAGCTAGAAAAAAAAAAAAAAAAAAAAAAAAAAATGTTGGAAATTTACCTGTAATTCTAAAAATTTGTAAGAATCCGACTTTTACGTCCTTGAGCTTTTTAAAAAGAAGAAAGACTCCTTTTTCAAACCATATATATGGAAATTGTTTTATCTCGGAAAGTACTAGTGAGAAATGATAGTCAAAATAAGAATCAAATTTAAAAGCTTTTGCATATAACGTCGATTCCTGAATACGTAGACACACCCCAATTGGATTTAAATGTGTACCTATAGACCCTTAATCGGCCCTCCAAATTTTGTTTGAATCGTGTTTATGTTCTTTGAAATTTAAAAGTTTCCTTGAAATTTAAATGTTTGCTTAGCGAAATTTAAAATATATTTTTTCATATTTTGGAATCTTCCCAAAGTTTGAATACTGGGGTTTTTAATGGGCTAAAAAAATCGGGCATCCGTTTTCAAATATTAATATATTATTATATATTAGAAGTGCGTTTTCTCGCTTTAACAGGAGTTTTTTCTAGTTAATTACTACGCATACAAAAATTCTCGTTTGAATCTGTGAGAGTTTTGTGATTTCCCTTTGTAGAGGAAATCCCGTTCTTTACGGTGACTTAATGACACTACCCGAAAGTTCTGACAAGAAATATCGACGTTTCATAACTTATAAGTCACGAAAAAAACGATAGCTCAAATTTCTGTATATTTTCGTCTATTTGTCTCCTAGAATCTACAAAAATGGAACACTTTTGAATAAATTTGTCACAAAAATACTTTGTTTATTGTTGAGAACATAGTTTTGCCTATTGCGCTTTCGAGTACATTTTTTGTGGGTATTTCAACGCGGGGAATCGAAGTTAACAAAATAAAAAAAATTGGAAATTCGAGAGTATTTGTTGACAAATTGAATTGAAAATTTGTTGGAATGTTTTTCACTCATCAAAACTAAGATACCCAAACTTTGATATCAGGACAGCCTTATCAGTTTTGGATTTTTCTTGTGATTATGTGTTTCGTTGTGAGTCGATTAATACAGGAAATGTTTGGCTATTATAAATTTTAACTTTTTAGACAAAAAAAATACAAAGAAACTGAAGAACACAATCTATGAATCTTTGTCGTCAAGTCTGATAATATAAGTACGAAGGTTATTAATAGATTTCAGGTTGGTATTGTCTATTTTTGGTCGATTTGAAAACCAGCTGTCGGTAAAACGTCAGCAGGAAAACATTAACACAAATTATTCCTGTAATAATTATTAAAATGAAACTTGCCGAAATACTTATCATAATTACTGCTGATGTTATTTGCTTTTGCCGGGAAAAAAAAAATAAACTTACTTTATTTTTAGAACGACTTTGATCTACAGCCGCCCATGACTAACTCTCAAATTACACTTAATCCGCTGTAATCTCCTTAAAATAATAATCCTTGAAGAATATTTTGCGCCTAATGATTGCTATAATCTTCTATCTGTATTATACAACGATTGAAATTAATTTTAAAATTAATTTGCCTATCCTCTTTAAATATTATGCACATTTTATACAGTTTCGTTAATTATTTTAAATTTATGTAAAATTGTAAGTTTATAGATATCAAGGTGATCCGTGTAAGGTTACAAATAACTTTAAGCTAATAGTTAAGGTTTTTTTTTTTTATTAAGTGAAATTATATACCTTTTAATGGCCATGAAATTCGCTTTTCAAATCATGAAAATGTCACGAAAACGTCCTGGAATTGGGTTTAACGAAGTAGTAGACACCCTGGAACCGTTTTTGTAGGAAATCTTGTAAGCTTTCGAATGGTCACTTATCACAATTTCCTAACTGTTTTCGAGATATTTAAGAAAATCTGCAAAAATCACACAACTGCCCATTTATAAAAAAGTCTTTAAAGTATCTGTTAATATTAGGATTGTTTATCTAATATTTCTTTAACTCCAAGAGTGACCAAAATTTAGATATCTCATTTTGTATAAATGCCAAACATCTAGAAAAAGTTTCAACTGAATCCATCATTTCTAATTATTCGAACCGACAAGTAGTTAGAAAGACGGACTCAGATATTGCTTTGAAAATGGTTTCATTCGTTTTTCTGCATTAGAAAACCTATAAAAAGTGTACCTGGAAGACTATACACGCAATGCCAAATGCCGTACGATTATTTCCGTGGTATTTTTACATGAACAAACTTCTCCTCTTAAATCAGGCAAAGTATTTTTGCTAGAAATGTTATTGAAATTGGACCGTTTTTGGGGCAGCTACATATATTCATGATATTTTATTGATCTGTGGGTATTGAAACGTGAAATTGTCTACTCGGGCCTTCCGGATTGCGTATCACCTATGCAGGACACCCGACAGACAACAAAACTTGACTCATTTTCTTGCACAAGAATCTCTGTGGGTTTCCTCTATTAGGATAAACTGGGATTTGTGTTTACCAAATATAGGAATCCTCAAGGATCTTGGACCGCCGAAGGCCCAAAGATCTAGCGGTACGGTTAATAATTTAATCTCTCATGTGGCAATACGGGTCCGGCCTCCACACCTGCGGTCAAGCTTTGTACGCCATACCAATCTTTCGGATACTCACAGTTGAAGGTTTGTTTCGTTAGAGGATGCCGCTGTAGGATTAATCAAACCCAGACAGATTGGCTATTGAAATTAAACATATACAGGGTGGTCCCGAAGGAAATCGCCATACTTGAGGGGTGTGTACGCCGACTAAAGTCTAGTTGAATGCCAAGCAGAAATGTTTACTTTCCCTAGATATATGCGTTTCCGTGACTTTTGTCTAAACGCTAGTTTTTGACCATTTTTGTGCAATTTGTCGTTCATACCCTAGGGAAAATTTAATTCTGATGACGTTTTCAAATTCTGCATCAAATTTCCTACAAGATCTCATGTACCTTGTGCAAACATTTTTCAAACCAAATTCACAGCGACCACGTAAGCAAATAACTTATCACGAAATAAAGGGTTTTTATTTTTAATGTTCCACTGTTAGGTAGATGAGACTCTTAGAAAAGTTTCATTGTTCCATTACCATGGCTAATTTGTTAGTAAGTGTTGAATGCCAAAAAAGCATACTTTGTATGGGTAAATTGTGGTCTATTAAAACAAAAAAAAACTAATAAGCAAAACATTTTGGCTTTAAATTATTAACTCATTAAAAGCCAAACGTTTTGATAAGTTATTAGTTTGGGTGGCTGCTGAGAATTTGGTTTGAGTCATTTTTGCACAAAGTACATGAAGACTTATAGGAAATGTGATGCAGAAATTGAAAATGTTATCAGAATTAAATTTTTCCTATGGCTTGAAGGAAAATGGTCAAAAACTAGCGTTTATAGAGTAAACACGGAATCGCCTATATCTATGGAAATAAAACAAGTAAAACTTTCTCCTTGGTGGCATTCAACTACACTTTAGTCGTCGTACACACTCCTCAAATATTACGATTTCCTTCGGGACCACCCTAAACATATATATATATATATATATATATATATATATATATATATATATATATATATATACACACATAAAACGAATTACGTTATCAGATTTTGTCATACCTGGGTTTTCCTCCCTACGGCGATAAGAGAAAAAAGCTCTGTTAATGAGAAGATCTCCTAATCCGACAATTTGAATATTCGCCTCGATGTGCTGTGATGTCTCATCACCAATAATCATCCCATTGAGTCGAAGAGTGCTTCGAATTGTCGCGGAAGCGGCACGCGTTGTTGTTGTGCCCCGTATTTCCGCAATGCTATCGGCCCTCCAGAGGAAGGTCCTCTCCTCGAATCAACCTACTCCTGTAGTCACGATTCAACATCATTAGGCGCAACATCATCCTTGACGTCAGGGGAATCTGCACAGGCTCATCTACTATATCAGCACATTTCGTTGCTGACAAGCTAAAACTATCTAGTTAAAGAATTCGTGTTATTTAAAAAGTTTGTAGTTTGAAATGACAAGCTCAATGGCGTACAAAGAGTGCAAGGTTCATTTTAGATCTTAATCTACGAAGTACGTTCTACATTTTACTATTCCAAACAATTTCAATTTGCTTGTACAAATGAGACGTACAAGCAACGACCGCCAAAAGAAATTGCTCTACCGTATGGCTCCAGTCGGATTTTATTCCTTTCCAATAAATATTAAAGCATTCCAAATACCAGGATTGGCGTAATCTTGGCGTGATTCCATATGATCCTTTTTTTCAGGTGCGATTTTAGATGTTGTGAATAGAAACCTAAAAATATTTTAAGCTCTAAACTTCATGCACTGTTTTCTCCGACTGAGGTGGTCCCATCAAAATTTACAACCGTTCAATTCTTTTGGACGTCTATTCATTCATTGCCCTTCGAATGACCTCGTTCCACTTCCCTCAATTTTGCAACCGTTTTCGAGATATTAGTCAAAATATATAAAAATGTTCAAAACTTTTCGTATATATAAGTCTAATATTCTATACTCGTACGTCGTACGAGGTCATAGTGCAGTATTGAGTTTATGTCTTTCCTACCAAGCTTAGCAATTAATTTACTTTGTAAAGTATGTTCAGTTAAATGTACTGTAAGTAGATGATCTATCATAATAATAATTGTATTGCATCGTCATTTATTGGAAGTTGGAAAAGGCCAATCTTTAGGCGGGTCAAAAAAAACTTTACTTTAGCCAACAAATCGTATTCTATTGAAAATTTAAATAACTTATCCATATGACCTATTTTTATCTAAACCATTTTTAATTTAAAATTAGAAAAGTAACAAAACATCAACATACCACGAGACATATATGAACTCTTGAAAATTGGTAGCTCAAATATATCTTGAAAAAAATGTACGAAGAAATATAGGGAAAGATATTTTAATATATTTAAATTAGATTTTATTTGTACGAACTAGAGTGAAAAGACCGCAATGTTAGTTTATCAAAAATTAACTTGATCACTTTCTTATTTTTTATTTGACCTTTCATGTTTCATTTGTAGTATAAATTTCATTGATTGTAGCTGTTTAAGATTATATTTTATTTTTTGATTTTATAAATCTTTTATTTTGTTTGCACCCTAGAAGTTATTAGACCAAATCGACCAGTTTTGTGTAAAAATACATCATGTTTAATTTTTATTTTTTATTTTTTTTATTTGCTTTCAGGATATTTCGCCGAGACGTGCTGACCTTCCAAGAAGGAGTGAAACGTCTATAGATACTAAAAAAAGGTAAGATACTATCAATTTTCTACTTCATAATACATATGATATCATAAGTGAAATTACTAAATTTGAAAAATAATGATTTTTAAAATTGACTTGAACGAGTTTTTGCGAAATTACAAACCGAAGTAGCGCGCTCACTTCCGGTTTACTTCCGGGACATTTCCGGTAACCTTCCTGCTTTACTCCTGTTCATTTCCAGTCCACTTTCTGCTCAAGTCCCACTTTCTGTTTACCTATTTTTCTTTAAGGCATATCCATGATCTTAATGATTTACCAGCATGGATGGGAGTCAGCAAGAATTTAACAAGAAATGAGCTCTGGCCTCACTAACGTTACATTTTCGCGTTACGCGTTCTTGCAAAATTTTGCGCGACCATTTCGAATAAAAAAATGGTAAAAGTAAGCGCATAAAGCATGTTCCAAGGCGTTCTTATGAAAGGCCGAGTTCTTTATTTCTGTAGCCCGGAGGTAAACCTTGTCAAAAGAAATGTGCAGTCTTAGGATTTACGTATATTTTGTTAAATATCCCAAAAACTGGGAGAAATCGTGGAATTAAATGTTAAACATTTGAAAGCTCATTAAATTGCCTACAAAAACGATTCTAGCATAAATTTCCATTTGATAACCACAGTTGAACAATACAAAGGGCTGTTAAACAAGAAGTTCTGCATTGTTGGTTTCGTCTCATAGCAAAATATTAGGACTATTATTCCAAGCTTTCCAAATCGCGCTACGAGCTAGTTCCTGGGAGCAGGATAGGGGATTTTGAAAAATTAAATCTTCTAAATTGTATCTGTTTCCCGGACGTAACAACATGTTCTTAATGTGGATTTTTCGATCCATATAATGATATAGGGAGGGGCGGGGTTAGCTCAGTGGTAGAGCACTGGACTAATAAGCTGGAAGCCTGAGTTCAAATCCCGAGCAAGCACTAAAGATTTTTTCTTCTAGTGTCTTCGTTCATGGGTTGAATTCGGCCTCCCTGACCGTCCGTAGGCCAACCAAGCCTTTAATTAATTTATTAATGGGTACCTTGGTGCTAATGACGCTCGCATTCGAAGCAGCAAGGGGAAAATCAGGCGTTCGGAGCATAGTACTGACCACACTATCTTCCTAGTGCGCCGTATGGTCATGAATCAGATGCCTCTATAGTATCTGCCCCTCAAGGCCCCTTGTGGCCTGTTACGGGACTGATTTTTTTTTTTTTTTTTTTTTTTTTTTTATAATGATATAAGGCACCATAAATAACGAAGATAAGACAGTGAAAAATAAAATAATGCCCGTTTTCATTAGTGGCAAAAGACGCCATGAGGAGGACTTGGTTTTGTTTGACAATGATCAATACTTCCAATTACCTACCAATGCCAATAAGAATGCGAAAACTTTTCTTTAAACTGTTTCTATAAGTTACAAAGAAACAAATTTTAATAGTTCAAGGTTATGGAAAATTGGCTCTCCTGAACAATTACAAATATGTGAAATGGTGTCCTTTACCTCCGGGGTACAGATATATCTCTGCATATTTGGTAAAAAAAAAAATGGTTACATAATAATATATTGCAATCAAGGAAGAATAATAGAATAAGACGTACATCTATCAATATCAATTTTCCAATGATGAACTCTTTACAAATATGTGAAATGGTGTCCTTTACCTCCGGGGTACCGATATATCTCTGCATATTTGGTAAAAAAAAATGGTTACAAAATAATATATTGCAATCAAGGAAGAATAATAGAATAAGACGTACATCTATCAATATCAATTTTCCAATGATGAACTCTTTAGATTGCACATTCTTTGATATTTCCGAAGTACTTCACGATTCCTTAGTATTTCATCAAGGTTCTTCCTCCATCGGCTGAAGAGCAGCGTAAATCACCAATGGAACTCGAAGTATAAAAGCGTTTATACAAAAGTGGCGATGAGTTAAGTAATTTCTCGTAGCGAAGCATGAACTCACCGATGGTAAACTCGCAGCATAACAGCCATTTACACCTATCATATCTGCAGAAAGAGATAAAACACTGCACGCAATGCCAACAGATGCAAAGCATTTGCATTAATCAAGCATTCCAGAAGGATGAATCTTTAGCTGTGAGGATTTTTTTAAGGTTTATATTATACATGGAACTCCAAGACCTTCCTTGGGCCTTAATGATATATTTTTAAATTACTTTTCCTTATCTCCAACAAGAACAACGACACTGTTTCTTTGTTTTTGTTTTTTTTATAACGCTTACCAAGGAAAAGTCCTTCCTGGCACTCATTTTGATTCAACAACACAGACAATCGTCCTATACCTACCCTAAGAGTTGCTGGGACATTTGGAAGTACAAGGAAATCACATTTTTGGGGTACCATTTTGGTTGTAAAATTGACAGAAATGGTAAACACTATTGGAAGATACACCGTTAAAAAATTTTAAAAAATAACTGTCCAATAATGTTTTGATGATTACCGTTTTTAGTGTGTCTAATCCCTACAAGGAGGAAAACTCGCTTATGATGTCCATCGAATGACTCAATTTGGAAGGGCGCACAGTAGGACCAAAAGACTTTTCGTGTTTCAAAAAAGGCTACATCCTCCAAATCCTAACCTATTTGAATGCTTTTTTTTTTTTTTAATGAAATCTAATAAAATTTATAACAACTTTGTCAGGTCAGATTTTTGGTTTCTGTTTCTTCTGTTTATTAAATAACGTTTAAATAATTCACAAACTTTTACAATTGAACATAAAATAATATTATATTTTTCATTTAACTTAATATCAGCACTGATATGGTTGAAATTAAACATTCAAACCCTGATTAGGCTTGGAAAAAAATCAACATTTATAATCAAATCACTCAAAAATCATATTATTTCAATAATTCTCTTTGTTGAATTATGATAAATTTACGTTTTAAAGATGTCAGTCTGATTTTTTCCAAGACTAATCAGGGTTTGAATGTTTAATTTCAACGATATCAGTGCTGATATTAAGTTAGATGAAACATATAATATTGTTTTATTTTCAATTGTATAAGTTTGTGAATTATTTACAAGTAATGTAATAAACAGGGGAAACAAAAAAAACCCAAATCTGGCCAGACAAAGTTGTTTTATATTTTATTAGCTTTCATTTTAAAAAAATCTGAGGCTGTAGCCTTTTTTGAAACACGAAAAGTAGTTTGGGCCCACTGTGGGGCGGCACGAAATGTTGATATATCACGAAAAAGAGGACCCATAAATTTAATTGATTTTATTAATTTAATAAAATTGTTTTGGAGGATGGGGAAAAAAATGATAAAAATGCAACACCTCTGATAAAAATGCCTCTTCAGTTGATTTGTATCCACAACGCAAAAACAGCTCTCTCGCTATATCTTTTAAGTGCTGTCATTTTTTATAATTGTCATGTCACTATTTTGTACTTTACCAATAAATACTTTTAAAAAGTCCGACTCGCAGGAACTGCCTCATCTTAGCGCGGTTCCGTTCTTATCCCTAGTCTAATTTCGAATGATTAAAATAGAAGCAGTTATTATTTTGTTGACAGGAGATCGTTGACCGTTGATGATGCAAGGTAGGGATTGTCCGGGTTCGGTCACTGCTACTTAATAATACATACCCCATATGTGTATGTATGTGGGCATATATATGTACATATGTGTGCGTGTATATGTTTATGTGTATATGCTTATATATAAATATATATATATATATATATATATATATATATATATATATATATATATATATATGTTTGGTATATTTACATAGATATGTGCATATATTAGTGTTAAATATGTCCTACTTGTATTTACAGCCCTGATGAAGGCTTGAAGTTCAAGCCGAAACGTCGGCACAATAAAACCATTTTTACGATAAAATGTAGTTTTATTAAGTAGCAGTGACCGAACCCCTACAGTTATTATTTTGGTTCCACCAGTCTTGAAAGGTAGGATTTACAATCTTACCTGGAAGGGTCGGCAACACTAGAAACCGTCCCGCTAATTACAAGGTCTTGGAATCTTGGAACCTGTTTTATTTTCGAATACATTATCCAACTATAAGCAATTAAAAAATAACAAGGAATTAAAAACAGACAAAAAGAACAGTTCGAATAAGCGAAATCAATTACTTTAAAGCTTTAAGCTCTTATTTCTCCGATTGTCATCGCCTAATCAAAACTTTCATTAGAACCTTTTATGTAGAGCATTTAATAAGCATTCTAATGGTATTCTTCCGTTTACCAAGATTTTCAACCGTTTTCGAGATATTAATGAAAGTTCCCAAAATTTACATTATTTCTAGCAACAGAAAATTGGTCTCATTTTTCATATCCTGTTTTACACACAGAATTTTCCTAACATAAGAAATTACAAAAATAAAAAGCAATAAAAAACGAAGGGAAGGAGACAAAAATTACAAAAAGAACGACAAAAACCCGTTCATAAGAACAAAACAGACGTATTTGAAGTTTTAAGCACTTATTTCTCCGATTGACATAACCTAATCAAAAATAGTTTTAGAATCTTTTTTTTAGAGAATCTAGTAAGCTTTCAAATAGTTTCTATCTACTTACCACGATTTCCCAACCGTGTTCGAGATATTAATGAAAGTATACGAAGTTCCCAAAACTTTTCATGTCTGTACTTAAAATATTTTATTCTAACCCTTCCTTAACTCCAAACATAACAAAACTTTCAACATATTAGTTTTAATGAAAGTAGAACATGCAGATAATGTTTCAACTGAATCCCGTAATTCTAAGTACCCAAACCAAAAACGGTATTCAAAAACTATTTTTCCAATTTTCTCGCCTTGAAAATGGTTCCATTCGTTTTCTCAGCCCAAGAAGCCTATAAAAAGAGTACTTACAAGCTTATGAACTCAAAAACGTAAGCGTTACGATTTTTTTTGCGCGAATTTCGCCCCAAATGCCATCTTCCAGTGGGCGGATTTTGCTGGTTAACGAACTTGACCTTTCAAATTGGACGAAGGATTTTTGTACCAAATTTCATCAAAATCGGACCATTCGTCTTCTATCTAGAGAGCGAACAGACAAATATATATATATATATATATATATATATATATATATATATATATATATATATATATATATATATATAAAAAAATAAATATATACATATATATATACAAATTTGAACCACCCTTATTTTCGGTCTCTAGGGGTTCTGAAACGCGAAAATTTCTAGTCGGCACTTCCGGATTGTTTCATTGTATCAACCTTATAAGCGGGGTTCCCCCCTATGGGGGAGGGAGGAACCGCGCTAAAAAAAGCTATTTCGGTAAAGAGAGAGGTAACTCTTGTCTTGGCGTGTGCTTGCTCACGTTGTGTCGAGTTTTGGTGCTAAGGTGCGTCTTTCCAAACCTTACTTTAATAATAATAATTTGTTATTATTCGGTCTCAGTCAACATGATAATAATAAAAGTCATTACGTTAAAAACTATTACAATAGCATTATTAATCGCTTGAAAAGTGCACTTTCCTGCTCATAATTACACACCATTTCATATATGTACTCACTTGATTGTGTTATGAACTTTTTTTTAAACCCTTTATTTTGAATAAACCACACTAATAATAGAGTAAAACATCATTTATGAGATGTTTGTGTAATATCACAAATCGCAATATATTGAGTAAGGTTATTATGACATTAGAAAAATAAGCGAAAAAAAAAATAACGAGAAAAAAAGCAAGTTTCCATAAACTCCATCGCGGTCAAATAAAGGCCGGCGGTCCTTTTGAAATACATGAGATCAAGAATGGTCTTGAGTTGACAGCAATGAGATCAGGATGTTTCTCCATTATTGCAGGATAGACACCTCATAGAGCAGGTGTTCATGGTCTAGATGACAGCTATGGGGTTGTTGTTCACTTTTATAGTATCTACTACCAGTGGTGTATAAGATTTATAGTTATGCTTCGGTAATATTTCTTCGGTTACTGCTCTATTACTAGGTTAATAGAAAAGGTCCTTCCTGCAGGAGTAGCAGGAACACATTCCTCAACAACGATGTGGCCACAAAAGAAAAGAAGAAAAGTTTTCCTCTTTTAAACAGCTGACTGAATTACTTTTTTAAAAAACTATTCGGGTACTTTATTAAACCCAAATATTATATATAAGTATTATAAAGGGCGATAAACACCATAAATGGCTTAATTTTATTTTTTATTTATTTATTTTTGGAGCTGCACAACAGCAAGGTGATATGCTCGCGTAATAAGTGATCTTTTAATATTAATATAACAGAAAACAAATAGGTTTAAATAAAGTATTCAAAATATATAACAAATAAACACGAAATAAAAAATAAATATAATGTGAAAATAAACTAAATATAAAAAAAAAATACAAAAAAAAAAAAAATAAACAAATTAAGTGCTAGAGTAAAAATTAAGAAGTACTACTATAATAAGATATAATAGAATATTCAATAACTTAATACAAAATAAAAATCATTCGTGTATGACTTGGAAGGTTTAATGTGAGAGCTTCATTAATGTTAGAGCTTTCACGTTCTATACTAAAGCCACACTGACGCACACACACACACACACACACACACACACACATTTATACATACATTCTCACTCGTTTCAGTAACATGTTTTGTCATACAGTTTTAGTTTACGGAGGTGTTGTAAAATGGTAACAATGTGTGGGCTTTTTTTCAGAAAATAGTTCAGACATGTCATGTGGAATCGTTAAATAGTCTCGTGTTCTGCATTCTGTAAGTAAGTGTTTAACTGTTGCATGTCTGACATATTGGACTGTCTTGTCTGGTCATGAGATGGAAATGAGTTAAATGTCTATGTCCAATTCTCAGTCTTAATCATAACTTTCTTGTTTTTTAGAAAAATTAATTCGACAGGTGTGATTTGAACCCAGTGCTTTTTTTTTCTTTTTTAAGGCAATTCGACCATTTGTGCCATTGTTGTCTATTTACGTAATGCAATTGAAACCCCATGGATCTGAATGATTAGGATAATGTGTTATTTGATCAAAATATTTTATTAAGTCTAAATTTGTTTATCTAGTTATTTTGAAGAAAAATAATTAAATAAAGGTAAAAAAGAATGTAATATAAAACAAGAATATACCCTTATGTAAGTGCATGCACACACACATAGATTTATCGTCATTTATATGAAGCTACATCCTAATTTAAGGCCCTCATACTTGGACTTAAATTTATTAATTTTTATTTAATGTCACTGTTCACATTGGAGAATTCTTTTATGTTTACATACATTTAAATATAAACAATAGCTTTAATATCATTATTTAACTTCCTTTAAATGCTTAAAAACAAGCTTTAATAATAATTTATTTAGGCGCTATATATTGTACGAAATGCTCTCTGAGACATAGGTTTCAATATTTTATTTTTTGAGCAGCATTAATTCGACAGATTTCAATACAGAAACTCTCTATTTACAAACGAATCGAAATTACGTGTACGTATTTCTAAAATATAAAGATTCAAAACCTAAATAACTGACTGAGAAAACCACCTTGACTTAAAAAAAAAAAAAAAAATCTTACAATAGTATAATTCATTTAAATCAGAACTTTAAGTTTAATTTTCTAAGTTATTTCTAATTGTGGGTTAGTCACCTTTGGCACTGAGCCCTTCAATTATACCAAGAAATTAGATACAGTTCGTATTCTGTATACCACGAGCACAATTGTAAAGTAACTTCGCGTTGAAGAATGCAGAAAACAAGTTCTACATGTAGTATACGCAAAATATATTTAATTTACAAGCGGATAAAAAAGGCTAAATATAAAAGATTAGGCATCACAATATCTCGGCGTAGGATCTAAAGGAATTCTTCTGATGACTAAGGACAATTAGCCTGATGTTGCCTTCCAATGCCATGACAGTCACGGAAAGAATCTTCTGGTTTCCTTATGGCCGCTCTGTCAGGGCAGAGGAACAACAATCCTGGGGTTTATCTCTTACCAAAATATACCATTTGCTAGAAATACCTTTAATTATCAAGCAGTAACACACTTAAAATCTTTTGTCAAGTTTATATAATTGAAAAAAAAATGAATTCGATTTTACAGCAGTTGGAAAATAAAGCGCAAACAAAATTTTGATATCTCACAAGCAATTAATGTCAAACCAAGATTTTCTAAACTGAATGATAGTGCAACGATAAACATGAGAAACAAATTTTTCAGTAAAGATACGAGTAAAAGAAATATAAAACATACTATTTTTATCAACGTAAACAAATATATAGTTGTTTTTTTTTTAATTTTATTTTTTGACAATTCTTATTCGATTCACTATCAGTAGTGCATACAGTAAATTATGCATTATAAATCATGTGACATTCTAGTCGGTTTTACAAGATTACACATTTAATAATAGAGAAATTGTATATAAATCAATATATATATATATATATATATATATATATAGAGAGAGAGAGAGAGAGAGAGAGAGAGAGAGAGAGAGAAAGAGAAAGAGATTTTGATTTAAAAAAAATGACCATTCACTTAAAATAGTCCACTTTATTTTTTAAAAAAACATACCTAGATTAATCTCACCGTCGTTAATTCAATCATCATTTTAAGTGTATTTTTAAATGTTCAACATTAAGAAACTTCCTGGTTGACTAAAATGATATAATTAATGATAATTATAAAAACATGGGGATTTCCTAGTATGTACCTAGGCGAAAGATTAAAAATAAAAAAATATATTTATTTTTTGTTGGCACATTATTCTAGGACCAATATAACTCTATAAAAGTGTGGAAATAAATTAAATTTCTTTAAGTAGAAGATAGCTAGTAATCATAACCAGGCTTGGAATTGGACACTCACTATTAACACATACGGCCCTGACGATAAAACACATACTGAAATACTGAAAAAGGCGAGACAATTTACTCATGCCAAAAGACTTACTCACATTATTCACTGAAGGTAGCTCTCACATCTACAATATATTATATTATTCAAAGAACACTAATTTATTCACAAAAATCCAGCCAATTTTCCTTTCACTTTCTGTGCTTTCAATTTTAACTCTTTATTTTAATAATCTATGAATCTGATTTCATTAGGCTAACGTATTTTATTTTTATTCATCCAAAAATGAATGAATGTTTTGTATATATGTACAAATATTTAATTTAAATTCAAATGAACTTTAAACAATATTAATATTATGTAAATTAACTATTTAATTTGTCAGGCTGTACCGTATGAAATGTCAGTTTTGTTTACTTTGCTATTTAATCCTTTCCCTTTTTTATTTCATTATTTACAAACATCATTGTTATTCATATAGAATTAAAGCTCTTTTATTCCTATTATTTAATCAGTAACTTGCGTTATGTGTTGTGAGAATGATCCTCTGAGAAAAAAATAAAACTTAAATTATGACTTCAACGGAAATCCGTATTATTTTTCGTTATGAATTTAAGCTCGGTCATAGCGCTGCTAAGGCGTGTATGAACATTAACACGGCGTTCGGGGAGCGAACGGTGAATAAACGAACTGTATACCGGTGGTTTCCAGGTTTCGAAGTGGAAATTTTGACCTTGACAACGAGGTGCGAGGAAGGCCAGAAACCAAGCTTGACAATGACCACCTGAAAGAAAGGGTTGAAGCTTGCCCCTAAAAAAACACTAGGGAATATGCCAAAGAACTCGGAGTAGGAGCCACGACAGTTTCAAGACATTTGAAGGAAATCGGCGAGTCCAAAACTGACATTTCATACGGTACAGCCTGATATAATGTGTATTATGACTCTACCGCCGTAGATGCGAAGTCGTTGAAATAAAGTAATAAAAAAAAAGTTTATCTCATGAAACATTATAAGATATAAATATTCTTTTTTACGTAAAAAAGTGTATGTGTATATATAAGGTGGAGAAGATAAAATATTGTCTAAGAACAATTATTATTGTTAGGAGGAAATCCTAAACGTTCGGAAGGAAACACGGCGCTAGCTGATACTAACCTTCACGACACACAACCTTGACCCCTGTTGATGCGTCAGGTTGAACGACGCCTCATATAATTTAGAGTTATGCCTGAAACGAGCTTCTGATTTGCTAGCTTGAGGGGAGGGAGTGATGAGTGCCTGGAGGGGCTTTCAGGAAAACTAGTGCCCTGGGGGGATATTTGATGTTTCAAAAAGTAGAATTGACGTGCTCGCGCTTTCGTTTTGCACGCAGTTCTTTTTATTTTAATGTTTATTTATTATTCAAATTTAAATTGTAATTTCCTTTTGATGTCTGACTTTGAGTGATGTTTAGTATCAGAAATACTCAGAATTCCCCTATTATGTAGATGTAATGATAGCCCTCTTCTTATAGTCTACAGGTCTTTGAGTATCGCTTGTTTCTTTAAAAGGTTTGGGGCGAAGAACCTCATATGCCAAAAAAATCTATTTTTGTTTATTGGGCATAATATTTTCTATTAATCATTTACAAGGCGGAGTATTCCGTACCCAAGTGCGTGAGTTCGATTCCCACAAGGGGTAGTGGATTGTCTTTCGAAAAAAGAATAAGCATTATCCCTATCTTGTCTTGAAAAGGTCGGTAACCTTAGGTAGATGAGCCGTCCCAAAAATCTATATCATATATAAGTGGGCGTTAAAATTAAAATCATTTAAATGTTCCACTACCTAATGTATAGCATGTTGCCTCTTAACATTAAATCTTTCTTGTGTTATTTTAGGATTTGGGGTATATCAAAGTTTGAAAATACAATATTGAACATAAAATAACTGTAGTAGTAATTTATTAAACCATTAAACGCATTGATTTTTAATAGAAGCTAAAAATATATACAGGATTATTTCCACCAATGATTTTTGTAACAGAAGATTAATTATTACAACACAAATCTACAAGTAACACATCTTTATTTCTCATGCAAATCATGAATAAAAAGTAAGCATATATTAATTATATACATATAAATATTGAAGGGGATCATCATATCTAATAGATAAGTCCGATGAAGATTAGAAATGTTTCAACGATTTTTTTTTGGAACGAGTACTTTCCGAAGTAAGTTTGTTTTTAGTAAAAACTCGACCAAACAATCTCAGTTACCTTCTGGGACGAAATCTCAAATTAAGACAAGTTATTAAGCCCTGATGCACAGAAAGAGAGTGTAAAAATTATCTAGCGAAGAAAACACCTATGACATTGAACAGATGGGGATGGAAATGTCCTGACACAAATATAAGCCGTTCAAATCTGTCTTGCTTATGAACAGTGATGGGCAAAAATTATTCAGAATGATGAATAAAGAATAATGAATAAATGTATTATTTTATTCATGAATGAAGAATAATTACTTTTATTCATTATTCGTTATTCTGTGAATGAAGTTTATGTTTTATTCTCAAATTATTCGAATGATCAATCAGAATAAACATATTTTAGTGAATAATGATAGATTTATTATGATGTTGGCAGCCGGAAATATGTATATATATGTGTGTGTTTGAGTAGGATTAATCAGTAGACCAACTAGAAATAAATAATAACGAATAATGAATAATGAATGATGAATAACGAATAATTTTGTGAATAATTCATGATGTACCGTGTGAGTAAGATAATTCAGTGAATTATTCATCATTCACTAAAAATTTATTTGAATAATCATTCGAATAATACTTTATTCGAATAATGCCCAACACTGCTTATGGATATATTAATTAAACACTCTTATTATTATAAGTGAAAGGTAACATCCAAACTACATTAACGAGGCACTAAATTCTTTAAACACCGATGGCCTTAATTTAAGTTTAGACTCACGTTACCTCAAAAATACTTATTGAAATAGAGCTTGGGAGATTGTGTGGTCAGTACTATGACACTGGTACTGTACCGGGACTCTGGTACCCATTAATAAATTAATTAAAAGCTGACTAGCCTAGGGACGGTCTAGAGCTACGAATGCAACCCACGCACGAAGACACTAGAAGATAAAATCTTTAGTACGCTCGAGTTTTGAACTCAGGTCGTCCAGCAAATTAGATGAGTGCTCTATCACTGAGCTAACCTATATATATATATATATATATATATATATATATATATATATATATATATATATAAGCCTGTATTTGTGTTAGGACATTTGCATCCCATCTGTTCAATGTCGTAGGCGATTTTTTCCAGCACAGGAAAAGAGGTAATATGTTAAAATGCAAACTAGTAAAAGAGGAAGAATATAATTAAAAGATGCTAAATAAAAAAAGGGCATGTTGGATGCTGAAGGATGGAGATGAAGGCCACCAGCGAGAATAAAGACCTCGATTTAACAACTTACCATCAGTTGTTCAACCTCTGTGTAAACTGTTTCTTCCTCCGATCGCAAGATAAACTCTCGGCAATCATCGGCTACCTTCGGACTTTGCAAAGAGCTAGCATCTGTAGTGTTTTACAATGATTATTATACAGAATAAAAATAATTAAAACTATTTAATTTAGTATGTATTCTGAAAAATATTATTATTATTATTATTTTATTTATTTTTTTATTATTTTTTTTTATGGCGCATCGACATAATTCTTGGCCATTAGCGCCGAGATCCAGGGTGCAGCCAGGAATTTTCTCAACGAGCCCTGAGATGAGAAAATTTCTGGCGCCGGTGGGCATCGAACCCACCATCTCCCGCTTATGAATCTAGCGCGCTAACCACTAGACCCCAATTATTATTATTATTGTAAATACTGATATATACATTTGATGATAAGAATAAAATCCTAACTGCCATACTGAATAATGTAAATAAAACTCAACCTCAATTTAAATTTAAAGAAGTAAAAATACTGGATAGGGAAAGAAATATATCAAAAAGATAAATTAAAGAAAATTATTTTATTTTGGAAAACTCAACTAAAAATGCAAGAAAAGGCATAAAACATGTTATTGGGGTACATCACAGATTGATGCAAATATAGAGGAATAAACAAAATGGAATAGGTGAAATAAACTCGTCAAGAAAATAAAGAATTTTAAAAAAGAAAGGAAATGATTTTTTATCTATAAGGCCTTCATATATACAGGGTGTCCCAGTATATGTGTCCACCCCCTTTTCCTCTTAGAGTTGTTGGAATTTCGAAATGAAACTTGGTAGGTCTTAGTTATGTTGCATGAGGTTTCTTTTGAAGCTTTAGTTGACTTTGTAACATTCTCCAGTTTTTCTGCAGCGCATCTAACTCTTGATTTTCCAATGGCGGCAGGTATTTTTTTATGACGAATTCTGATATCAAATTTAATTTTAAGACTAATTTATTCCGAGACATCTTTTGATCCGACGCACTGTTTGCGCGTAAAACGCAAAAAACTGAAAAATATCGCCCTTTTGTAGACAAATTCCTATTTATCACTGAAACCAAGCCTTTTACGTAAAAACACCTCGATACAAACGTTGTAGCCTATTAATTGTCCTTTCAGGTGATACCAAGATCAAAGTTGTAGATTAAATATTTAACGGGGTATTATGAATGAAAACAAAGGCAAATATTTTTTTTATTTTTATGATATAATAATTTCATATGGAAAAATAAATTTATTCTGTTCTGTTTTATAATAATTTTTATATACTTTTTTCATAAAGTAAATAAGTACTTTTTTTTTATTGTTTATGTCAGCTACTTTTTTTTCTATTCATATCGATTTTCTGAATTGTTACTTTTTAAAACTTTTAAGGTATATTTTTCATTCATAATACAACTTTGATCTTGGTCAAAGTAATCACCTGAAAGGACAATTAATAGGCTAAAACGTTTGTATCGAGGTGTTTTTACGTAAAAGGCTTGGTTTCAGTGATAAATAGGAATTTGTCTACAAAAGGGCGATATTTTTCAGTTTTTTGCGTTTTACGCGCAAACGGTGCGTCGGATCAAAAGATGTCTCGGAATAAATTAGTCTTAAAAGTAAATTTTCTATCAGAATTCGTCATAAAAAATACCTGCCGCCATTGGAAAATCAAGAGTTAGATGCGCTGGAGAAAAACTGGAGAATGTTACAAAGTCAACTAAACCTTCAAAAGAAACCTCATGCAGCATAACTAAGACCTACCAAGTTCCATTTCGAAATTCCAACAACTCTAGGAGGAAAAGGGGGTGGACACATATACTGGGACACCCTGTATATATATATATATATATATATATATATATATATATATATGTGTGTGTGTGTATGTGTGTGTGTGTGACGTCTCGGCCTAAATATGTCTAACATTTTTCTATTCTACTTAATTCTTGGGTGGAGGTCATTAAAGATGTAGCATTGCGTTTTACAACTAATATCTTTCAATACGGCACATGTAGGCTGTACGTGTTTTTAATGTTTCTGAAGAGGCATCTACATGTTCGAAACTTGTAGATCCGTTTTTATAAATTTATTTTATGTTAAGATTGGTATTTATTTCCTGTCCTCCCGCCTAAACAGGAAAGAATAACTGCTTTGTTATTTATCTATTTTCGATCTTCACTCTTGTTAGGATGTTCTTCTCCCAGCGTCTTTTCTGAGGGCCCAGAGTACTAATCACACTACGGAGATAGTGTGGCCAGTATTATGCTCCAGCCGCCTGAATTTTCTCTTTTCAGGTACCCATTAAATAAATTATAGGCTTTATGAGCCTAGGGACGGTCTGGCGCCCCTAATCCAACCCACAAACGATAGTAGACGATAAAATAGTATATCGCGCGACCGGATTTTGAACTCAGGCCCACCAAAATATTAGTCTAGTGCTCTACAAGTGAGCTAATCTCTCTCTAGGACTATAAAAAGTATAGTTGAAATATTTATGATTAGATTTTGTTATCATCCACATGTTTTTAGTTGTTTGCACATAGTTTGGATGACGTTTTACTACTGTATTGATTTGGCGGAAGAAGGGTTGTTGGGAGTGTTATACATGATCACACATTCATGTGACACACGTGTCGATCGGTAGAACGGAGAAGGTCGGGTGTCGACCCTAACAGGAATTCATTCTCGGGAAAGATGTGAAAAGCGCCAAGGTGACCCCGAATACCGAAATAAGAAAAAAAAAGTGACACCTCCGAAATAAAAGTGAGACCAACCGCCCCCACTCCCATGACGCCTTTGTGTGACCGAGGAGCCGAGCTCTGGTCACACAAAGACCTCCTCATCGGGAGTGGACAATGCACGAAGCTCGGGGTTTAATTAGAACTCCCGGAACGAATCTTGGTGTTGCAACCCGTCTTCCTATCCTTGCACCTTACAGTTCAAAGGCATACTTACCACTTGGACATTTGTTGTAAAATGTAGTGATTTCACAACTTTCTGATATTTCTAGCCCCATTGAACTCTCTTAACCGTTCCCATCACCTCCTCCCTCCTACTACAAGTCAGCTTCTAGTATCCTCTCTTGTCGATCCTCACATTGACGACGGTTGCCTGGTTTATGGAAAGCCCACAGCGGAGCTTGAGGCTCGTCTTAGGCTCCACCTACATTGCACCCGTATTTCTCCCGATCCGACAACGTTTGACCAACAACGGCCGACGTGTATGCCTACATTGATCCCGATCCGATCCAATCTAATCACAGATCGTCAGTAATGAACTCGTAAATGATTGATTAATTTAAGGAATACCACCTAATAAGCATAGGAACCTTCGATTACCTTGTTGGAGGTATAAAGGAAGAATTGAGAGGCCAATCAATCTTCCTGAATTATACCAGTCCTGAAAAAAAAAAACTTCTTTCTTAACTTTTACTACGATTTCCCAACCGATTTCAAGATGTATAAGAATATATCCGAAAAATCTATTTGTTTCCATATTCCTCGAAAACGGATATGGCCTTCAAAATGTTTTTTTCAATTACTTATAAAACAATCTATTACCTACATAGCGTTACGATTTTTTCCCTTGTATTTATAGCCCAAGCAACCATGTTCCGATGGACGGATTAAAGAACCGTTTTTTGAGGCCGCGAAAAAGCGAACAGGCAAATATTTATATATGCATCTATATATATAAAAATCACGTGTCTGTTTGTTTGTCCCTTATACAAATCCACACCGTTTGACCGATTTTGACCAAACTTGGAATAATGGTAGGTCTTGATACGAGAAATCTCCTAGGCTAGGTCAAAAAAATCTACCAGCTGTCTGTCTGTATGTTTGTCCCTTATACAAATCCACACCGTTCGTCCGATTTTGACTAAACTCGGTACACATGTAGATCTTAATCTGGGGATTATCGTAGGCTAAGTCAAAAACGTCTACCAGCTGTCTGTCTGTATGTTTGTCCCTTATACAAATCCACTCCGTTTGACCAATTTTGATAAATCTTGGCACAGAGGTAGGTGTTGATCCGGGCAGTGTCGTAGGCTAAGTCAAGAACGTCTACCACCTGTCGTCTGTCTGTTTGTTTGTCCCTTATACAAATCCACACCGTTTGCCTATATTTGACCAAACTTGGCACACATGTAGGTCTAGATCAGGGGAGTGTCATACGCTAGGTTAAAATCGTCTAGGACTTACAGTTCCGAGGTCACGGGTTCGACACTGAACCCGAAGAGTTGCAGATTTATGTTATTAGATTTTAATATTACATATTTGGTTTCTAATTTATTTGGGCTTTTCTAGATGCAGAAAGTAGGTGTAGCATGGCACACCGGGTAACAGCTAGTAAATATATATTAATTTGAACTACCACTATTTTCGTGGTCTATTGGTTTTGAAACGTGAAACCTTTTAGTCGGCATTTCCGGATTTTGTCATGAGGTAACCTCATAAGCAGGTTTCCTCTCTACGGGAGGGAGGGAGGAAACGAACTGAAAGGAAGGGTAAGAAAGGGAAAAATAAGACCAAAGAAAGAGTCAATGGTTTTTCTACAACTCATCGTCTAACGCAAAATCCCAAGGAATGGCGTGTGGCGAGGATTCCCGAAGCTAGTCGTAGCTCTTGCCGACCCTGGCCGAACATTTACAGCGTCTTTCGGCTTAACGCAACGATTGAGATAGAACAATTTCGTTGTTTCCTCCATCCCTACGGGGAGGAAAATCTGCTAATGACGCAATACAAAATCGCTGATGAAGAATTTCAACGTTTCTATGGGTCATGAAACGTTGACGCCTCTTCATTTTAATTTTTTTACAGGTCACAACAAAACAGGCCGTTTACATGTTTTATGTATATTTAGGTATGTATGTATATATATATATATATATATATATATATATATATATATATATATATATATATAATCGATGTAAAAGTGAAGGGATCAGAGAAGGAAATTTTAAGTGTCAAGAAATATTTGTGATTTGGCTAAGAAAAGCAGTCAGATGTATGGGAAAAATCTACATTTTGAATGCCTAGTAGCTGGAGAAAGACCATGAGTTTGGTTTTCTTATACACCAAAAATGGCCCGATTTCGATAAAATTTGGCACAAATATTCGTTTTCTTAAACGAAAATTCATAAAGTCGTAAGCCACCAGAATTCACCTGCCGGAACACAATTTGTTTAATTGTGCATAAATTTAATTCCAGGTGACAATTTTTATAGGTATTTAGCCAGGCGTAACGAATTATACCACTTCCGTGTATTACCAAAAAAAAAAAAAAAAAACAGTTTTGTAATTTTCGTATATTTTCTTAGAAATACGGACACCAATTAAAAAATAATAGCAAGTGGTATGTAACCATTTGAAAGCCATAAAATTGTCCTGCAAATTACAGGAGTGCAGGATAACCTCAGTTCAGCGTTGATTTCGTTTCTTTGTAGGCGATATATTAATAGTTCCATTTTAAGCATATCAAATCGCACAGGCAGGAAGGATTATATGAAGGTCGTCTTAATATCCGGTCAAATTTACCGCCATTCGAATCTGGACGCTTCAGAGAATCTACAGGTATATTTATTATGATGAGTTCACCCTTCTTTCCCTCTATAAATTTACTGAGAATGAAAAAAAAAAACCTGGCTGGAAACTGCCATAGGAATGCCGATAAGAAAGTGAAGTCCACACTAATTCCTGGTAAATTATCATATAACTTGAACGATGAGACATCCCACAACGAAATAATCTTTTGAATTTACTCTAGAGGAGTTCGTGCTTAGGGAAAAAATATTCAAATGGATTTTTCTGAAAACTACCTTTTGTTGAGTTGATGACACAGTTCCTGTGAGTCGGACTTTTTAGAGGAATATCATTTTGTGGGATGAATGTGCATTGAAAGCACTGGCTAAATATTTTTTGACGTTTACTTACTTCTTGAGGTTAGAAGTTTTGCTCAACTTTATAACTGTGAATTTGTTTAATACTTCGACACGTTTCTTCCTGCTCGCGGTCGAACCAAAGGTTGAACTATGTGGGTTAAAGACCTACCTTGCCGAAAGAAGGTTGAGTTCACGGACATTAAAAAGTTATGAGGAGTATGAAAGGGAGTGTGGCCAATCACCTGTGGGAGCCTCCAAGGGTTTTCCCTGGGCCCAATACTACTATAGCTACATGCAAACAATTTTCGGGTCTATTTCGGAAAAGGGGTGCCAGTGATTTTGCTAAATAACGGTTATTATTAAATATAGCGTATGTTTAATAAGGAAAATACATTTTATAAATAACCTTAAAACATATTTAATAACCTCAACTGAAAAAACAAGTTATTTATTTAAATTAAAAAAAACAAAAACAAAAAAAAACAAGTTTAATCTCTGAACGAAAATCGACGATATTCTCCAACAATCACTCCTTCTCCTACCTCCTCCTTCATATAAATCCGCAAAGATATGAATCCAGCATGCTCCTCCTAGTCCCGTATTCTATCTTGTTTCTTCATTTGATCGAAGCCCAAAGAGATTCAACCCTCTGTGTGTGAGCACCTGTTGTCACGTCTACCAAGTTTTTGGAATGATTCACTACATAATATTTATATCGCATACCCTCCACTTTCTTCAGTCCTTTGTATGCCTTCCAGCAATCTGAAGGCAATCCCTCTGGTAACAATACCACTTGTTTTCTTCTAGCCGTAAATTCATGGGATGCTCTTTGGCGCAAACCTTTGTACTCGGTATGATCCTTTTGCTCTGTAGAAACCTAAGAGCATTGTCTTCAGTCCTGATATGGTACTTAACTAAAATATATTTATTACATTTCAGCCAGCCAAGATCAGCGGTGAAGTTACCGCAACATATGTTCTATTTTATTTAGTTAAAATACTCACAGCTACTGATAAAATCGCTGGCACCCCTTTTCCGAAATAGACCCCAATTTTCTTTCGAGTTCATCGGACTATGAGTCACTTTTGAAGGAATGCCCAGGGAGTACTTGTTCGGAATTAATTTCGTTTTTGCTCTCGGAAAATGATGCAGTTTTTGCGCAAAGGCGATAGTTTTTGTGAGCACGGAGGTAAAGAAAATAAAGATACAAGAAGTTTTATGGAACGCGCGAGGCGTGGCGAATTTCTCAGCGATGTAATCCAATTACTTCGAGTTTTTTCCTCAGGCAGTTCAATGAAAGATCCCGCTCGTCCGTGGCCTACAATCCATCGAGGAGACAAAAAGAAAACTGAAACACTTCTTTTTAACAGCAATGTCCGAATTTGATATTATATTAAAAACTTTATGAATAGGTGTCAATTATGACTTAATAATCTCTCAATAAAAACTTATTTTCGTTTTGCAGTCTATTATTTTCTTTTCTTCGGGCCTTTGTAGTTCGCCTGACGAACCTCAATCCATTTCTCACATTAAAATTTTATAATCAATGATATTGACTCCATTAATTTGACCAAACTAATGAAAGTTTTTTTGTACCATCTACTTTTTAAAAAGAAAACGAACTTGCCGGGTGCGTCGATATTTGAATCGATCCATGCAAAAAGAGCATCAGTCCAAAATCATTAGTTTTTAGAAAACTAGACTGAAGCCCTTTCTACATGGAATAATAAAATGATGACTATGTTTCTATGGCAACTATGTATTGTACTGAAGTCCTTCTAACATAGAAATGTGAAGTTACCTTTAGATACAATGAATTCATCACTCATACTAACGAAAATATTATCGGAACTCATATTGGGAAAAAATGGATTAAAGTTCTTTTTGCATGGATCGATTTATTTGTGCTACCAGTCTTCATACCAGTGCATGACTTAAATCAAATAGGACAAATCAAAATTCATATCAAATTACTACAGATTAGCTTAGGCGTAAATTTTGATAAGAACATCCCATTCATCTAATGTGGCCCAAACAAAAACCATATGCATTGTTCATTAATACGCTGTTTACGCCAACTTTTATAACCTTCATAACAGTGAACTTAAGTGCTTAATAACTTCTTTCCTCGTTGAGAGCTACATTTTTTTTTAACGGATTCGTGTTTAATGCATCGAAATACTTTATAGTGCAAAATTTGAAAAAAATCGGTGCTGAGAACGCTCTCCTTCAGTTTTACCCGATGTTATTGTCATGATACCTCTACTAGGATTTAAATTTATTTAATCATTTTCCACAAAAATTAATATTTTTTTAGGTCGGCTTAGACCCGCCTGAGTATTACCATGTGGTTTCTTTACTTTATGTATTTTGTTTTTTTCGAATAATATATGCCTAATATGTTTTAGCAAAGCCTTGTACAACTGAGATATTCAATTCATAAGTATTTTTCACAAATCTCTCAAAAACGGCATCGAAATCACAAAATATCAAACTTGACCAATCGGAAGGCAAATGAAATTACTACACATTAAGTTCGGTCGTTTTGGTAGGGACTCCTCAGTCGAACAATACGGCACTTGACATTTAGGTTTTAGGACATTCTATTATAAGCTTTCGATACAACACCAGGTATAAGCGTGGTATGGAAACGCACCAAAATAACATAGAACCGTTTCGAATTATCTTGAACCGCCGATCAAGTTTGGGTAGCCCTATAAATATTGATAGAAATCAGCATAGTTAATGACAAAGAAAATAAGATACAGCTCTTATATACAATGTCCATTTTTTTATTAAATTGACTTATCACCATGCTCATAAAGTGGATTTTTCGATTCATATAATGGTATAGGGCAATTTGCCCTGTTCCCATAAATATCAAAGATAAGACAGTAAAAAATAAAATCATGTCCGTTCTCATTAGAGGTAAAAGACACCATGTGGAGGACTTGGTTTTGTTTGACTATGAACAATACTTCCAATTGCCTATCAATCTCAATAACAATGTGAAAAATTGTCTTTAAACTGTTTCTATAAGTAACGAAAAAACAAATTTTAATAGTTCAAAGTTATGGAAATTTGGCTCTTCTGAACAATTACAAATTTTTAACATGGTGTCCTTTACCTCCGGGGTACAGATATACATTTTAAACCTTATAAATTAAAATGTATTGTTAACAAAAGTGAAGATAATCAATGGTTAACAATGCGACTAACAACAAATTATCCTGAATTCAGTTAACATTTTGAGAATTGTGATAAATTATTTTGAATAAAAATATTTTGGGCTTCATAATAGAGACATTTACAAACGAGTAACAATGATATAAAAATAACTGTTGAAGATTTCAATGAAATAGAATGCAACCCTACAGCTCAAGAAGGTCCCCCCGTTCATTGGATGATCGACCTCTTCGACGGATAAAAGCAAAAACTATAGAATTCCTGGTTGAAAGCTTCCCCCAAGTCGACAAGAAGGTTTTTACCCTCAGAGCACTTCTTCATGTACTCGGCCTTCCAAGGAAACTAGTCTGGAGGCCTCTTCAAAACAGCTGTTCCAGCAGGGGCGCTGCTCCTAGAACAGGAAAAGTTCAGTGATCGTGTCTGCAATTGTTGAAGAGTCGGTGGATGTTTTGCTCCTTATGAAGAACAATATAGTAATTTAGCCAACGGCCATACCCACGTTGAATTCGCTGGTTCCCGTTGATCTCCGAAGATTAGCAACGTTTGGCAGTACCAGAATGGGTGACCGACCACGCGCTGTTGGCATTATAACAGGGTGACAACCTGTATATAGCCCGGCGTTAATAAGCCTTTAAACAATAAAAAAAAAATGTAACTCGAAAACCTATATATTTCAGGGCGAGGTTAGCTCAGTGGTAGAGCACTGGGCTTATATGCTGGAGGACCAAGGAGTTCAAATCCCGAGCAAGCACTAAAGATTTTTATCTTCTAGTGTCTTCGTTCATGGGTTGGATTCGTCCTCCCTAACCGTCCCTAGGCCAACCCAGCCTTTAATTAATTTATTAATGAGTACCTTGGTGCTAATGACCCTAGCAGCAAAGAGGAAAATCAGGCAGCCGGATCCCCCTAGTGTGTGGCGTATGGTCATGAATCAAATACCTCTATAGTATATATACATACATGTATATATATATATATATATATATATATATATATATATATATTTATATATAAATTATTTAAATAATATTAACTTCAAATACTATTGACGCCACACTCAGATAATCTAAATATACATACTAAAACAGCTTAATCGCTCGCAAAAGTTTTTATATTAATTTTAGGATAGCTTTTTGTTTAATTTTGTGCCGTGAAAAAAAACTGGCCCGCCGGGCGTGTGAGGTTGGCCCATCTGGTGCTACTTTATTTCAAACAATTTTGAATTTCGCGCCCATTAGAAATATTGAGAGCGCTCTAAGTAGGTCCGTCGTAGGCAACCATAGGCAGAGTCAGTTTTTCCATTGATAACTATCAGTCAATCATCAGAAAAGTTATGATTTATTTAATTAAATATAATAATAATAAATCAGGGGGGCGAGGTTAGCTCAGTGGTAGAGCACTGGACTAATAAGCTGGAGGCTTGAGTTCAAATCCCGAGCAAGCACTGAAGATTTTTTCTTCTAGTGTCTTCGTTCACGGGTTGGATTCGGCCTCCCTGACCGTCCCTAGTCCAACCCAGCCTTTAATTAATTTATCAATTGGTACCTTGGGTGCCATTGACTCTAGCAGTCGAAGTAGCCAAGGGGAAAATCAGGCGGCCGGAGCATAGTACAGACCACACTATCTCCCTAGTGTGCCGTATGGTCATGAATCAGATACCTCTATAGTATCTGCCGTACAGGGCCCTCAGGCCTGTTACGGAACTGATTTTTTTGGTTTTAATAATAAATCAGTGAAATGAGATTTTTTTTGTGTTATTGCTTTTTAAGTAACTTCTTAAGTCAGTGTATAGGTTATTGATGACTCCTTTGCATTCTGTATGCTTTATTATAGTCACTTAGCTCTCTTCCTTTTTTCCTAGCAGCTGGCCGAGGAGGAAAGAAAGAAAGAACACTTTATTAAAATTAATTAAAGTGATGCTGCCCAAATTAATGGGGTTGCTAAGCTACACAGCTCTTTAATCGGTCGTTAGATAAATGATATGATTTCTTGGTCTCATGAAAGGGTTACTTACGTCGGGGATATTAATAAAATCTTAAAACTATTGTAAAACAACAATTCGCCTACCTTATTTTGTTCTTACAAGTCCCACATCCGGTTTGTTGTTTACAAAAGTCTAAAGACGTGCTGATACTTCAGTGCGAAGAATTATTTAACGAGATACCCTTCACAAATAGAACGTATTTAAGAATGATGGACGGCAAGATAATAACTCCCAATCTTCAAAATCATAATAACACTGCCGAAATCATTGCAAACAAAGACGGCGAGCAGGTCAGTCCTACCCCGAGGCAGAAACCGCAGATCGCTGAGTCCGGACGATGAACCCGTGGGCCATTGCTGTGTCTTTCCGAAGGATTAGCTCGGAATCCTTAAAAGGATGAAGGCAATAAATAGCTGAATTCAACATTCAAAAATATTTGATAGGAAGCTTATACTTTATACATATTTATAAATTGAAATAAATCATGGGGATATCAATTTATACAAACCATAAGACGATTTTAAGCAAGCCATTCGCGTTCTGATTTGCAGTACGACTTGTGGTCGAACTTCCGAAGTTGGACAACAAGTCGGATCATGAATGGGCTTGTTGGAAGTCTAGTTGAACGAGTCGGAATATTTAGAGGGAAGACTCGAAGGTCCGACATCAGACTGGCTACGGAGTTGGAGCGTGAGACGGGAAGTCGTCCAACTTCGCTCAGTCAGTGCTTGACCTTCGGTCTGCACTCGATACATTTATCGGCTCGTGAGCGACGTACACAGTCCTGAAAACAGACTAGGACTAAAGTTGGATTGCAAGTTGGATAGTCGACTCCACTCACGCTCCGATTTGCTATCCAACTATTACTCCCACTAAGTCGTACTGCATATTGAAACGTGAATGGCCTGCTTAAGAGAGCCACGTTTAATTAATAACATTTATTTTAACTTCATACATTTTATATGATTTAAGTAATAAATAATATTGATTATAAAAAGTGCGTTCGACCCAAATGGAACTACGAAAAGTAAATGCATTTCCAGCAAGTTACGACTACAATAAATATCTACGTCCGAATCGCAGTGTCTGTGTCATCTTAGCGTGTTTTCATATTATATTATACCTACAGTCCGGAAAGCTAAAATTAGAACCTTTTAATATTTAGCCAACATTTCCAAACTTTCAAACACCGTTTTCTACGACTCGGTGGTTTTCCAAAAACCTACGCCAGAACCCTTTTTGTTAAACTGAAACTTTATTAGGCTATCCAATGACTTTATTAGGTCACCTTCCAATTACCACTAATTTCTCATTCGATTTCGATATGTTTACCGAAGAATACGAAACGTCCGAAATTGCTCATGTCTATTAAAATCAATATATTTTTTTAATACCATCCGTTTTCCTAACGCAACCAACATTTAAAAATCTGGTACATATGACGTTATGAGCACCGGAAACTTTATTACTAACTGTTTCAAATTTCTTGAAAACTGAGAAACATATCGCCTTGGAAGTGATTTCATTCGATTACCTATGTACAAATATGATCATTGTTTTATGTATGTATATATACATGTATTATCGTAAAGTGATCTTATATTTTTATAACATTATTTATTTATTTTTTATATTTTAACGAATTTTATATAAAAAAGAATAATTTCGTTCAATTTCTAACATATAATATAGAGATTAAGGTATTAAAATAGTTTCTTGGTTTAAAAATAGTTTAAATGAAATATTTAACAATTGACTAATTCTTCCTAATAATTGTAAAGATACTAAATTTGTACCCGGAATATACACAGAATGGTACAAACAAATTAGAAAATATGTTTATGCCGCAATTTAAACAAATATTCAAAATTTATCAATGCTGTAGATGGTTCAAAACATAAAATTCATAGTTTAGTAATTGAACCAAATTATTCTCTTTTTTATAAAATTCGTTAAAATATTAAAAATAAAAATAAATGTAAAATTTGACCTATAAGACCTTCAAGAATATATATGTGTGTATATATATATATATATATATATATATATATATATGTATATATATATATGTATATATGTGTGTGTATACATAAATTTTGGTACCGTGTTTGCGGGACCTATGAGTTGCCAATCGTCTTCATTTCTAGTCAGCACTTTTCGACGTCATGTACAGCAAAACAAGCTACCATGAGAGCTAACGGTCTTACATCAATTGATCACCTCCAGGACCTATACAGGTTATATCTATACCCTGAAAGACCACTATTATAATTAAATTTCACACCACTAATCCGCCAATTTACCTGCCCGTATGGTCTCGCCATCTTTCCAAACAAGACGAGCCTATAATGGGAAAAATCGGATTATCCTCAGATAAACAAGTCTTATTATGAAGGCGTTGTCCTATTGAGGAGCATTAGAGGACGGTGATGAGTCCTTCATTGTCCGATCCAGACGACGCCGCGGACAGGAGGACGTGTCGTCGAAGAAGACGTTAGCACCTTCTGACAGCGGACAAAACGAGACCTCGAGATCTTTGCTGTGAAGGTAATAGTTCGATACACAAATGTCGAAAAATAGTCTAAATCTATTGCAGTTCTACTGATTGGATTCTATAGTAGTTTAGAATAAAGGTTTCTGCAATTCTATGCGTACAAGGGGCTCAAACGAAGAACGCCCGTCCTACAGTAGATACAATAAACAAAACAACTTTGGTTATTTATATTTGTTTTAAGAGTTGACTTAATCAATAAAACAATAAAAGGTCTCCCCAGTGTAGGGGAATTTATTTTTCGCGCCGATTGCAGTTTGATTTTGAATTTAATTCCCATAAAAAATATATACAGGTTAGCCTAAATCTCTGTTGTTAACTAGAGATAATTTGAAATTTCATGGAAACATAATTGTCACACTTAAGGGGTAAAACTACCTTGTAACTGTTTTTTTACCATTTTATTTTATGGGCCAAAATTCTTTTTTAACTAATCAAAAATTATATCCAAGACTGTTTATGTGAGGGAAAATATTTTAAATGGGCAAAAAATACGATCGAGAGAACGCGATAATTGTTAAGTTTTTTCCTCCTTTAATACATTACTTATTATTTATTTTGAAAACTATTTTACTCTCCACATGATCTTCTAAAACCTAACCTGCTTTATTAGGCATAAAGTCAGTTCAGCTGTTCTTTTTATTTTTATTTTTTTCTCAATTTATAATTTAAATGTAAAATTCTTAATTTTTGGTTCAATTTTCCTTTGTCTTTTGGAATTTAATTTTTTAGTATCCACTTCAGTAATTTCATTTCCAAAGTACTGTTTTTTTTTCCTTATTTAGGTAAACCTAAATTTTAATTTAATTTCCAAGCATTGACTATTCTTTATATTTGTCTATAATGGAGTTGAATTAATAATCACATTTTTTTTTTTTTTTTTTAATTTTAATATTGAAATTAGTGACATAACCTGCTTTTGTTTGTGGTATTTTATTTATACATTTTGCACATTTTGTCACATTACTTATTTATATTTAAATTATTTGATTTTTTTGACACTTTTAGCGCGGTTCCTCCCTCCCCCATAGGGAGGAACCCCGCTTATAAGGTTGATACAATGAAACAATCCGGAAGTGCCGACTAGAAAATTTCGCGTTTCAGAACCCATAGAGACCGTTAATAACGGTGGTTCAAATCTGTATATATATTTGTCTGTTCGCTCATTTCTGGCTTCCCTAATGGCCCGATTGTGATGAAATTTGGTACAAAAATCCGTCTTTCAATTAGAAAGGTCAAGTTCGTTAACCAGCAGAATCCGCTCACTGGAAGATGGCGTTTGGGGCGAAATTCGCGCAAAAAAAATCTTAACGCTTACGTTTTTGAGTTCATAGGCTTGTAAGTACTCGTTTGATATGCTTCTTGGGCTAGGGAAACGAATGAAGTCATTTTCAAGGCGATAGCTTTAACCGTTTTCGAGAAAATTGGAAAAATAGTTTTTGAATACCGTTTTTGGTTTGGGTACTTAGAATCATGGGATTCAGTTGAAACATTTTCTGCATGTTTTACTATCATTGAAACTAATATGTTGAAATTTTGGTTACGTTTGGAGTTAAGGAAGGGTTAGAATAAAATATTTTATTAACAGACATAAAAAGTTTTGGTAACTTTGTATATTTTCCTTAATATCTCGAAAAAGGTTGAGAATTTTGGTAAACGAAAGAATACCATTTGAAAGCTTACTAAATGCTCTACAAAAAACGTTCTGATGAAAGTTTTGATTAGGCAATGTCAATCGGAGAAATAAGTGCTTAAAACATTAAAGTAATTGATTTTGCTTATTCGAACTGTTCTTTTTGTCTGTTTTTATTCCTTGTTATTTTTTAATTGCTTATAGTTGGATAATGTATTTTACAATAAAACAGATTAGGCAAAATAAGAAAAACAATTCATTGTTAGAAATATAGCTTGACAAGAGAAAAAGATTCGATGACGTCTTTTGAATATTTTCAATTGCCTTTATGCTGTTGGTTTTTTTTTATTTTATTTTTTAATTGATTTTATCTGTAGAATTATTACTATAGTAAAAGAACACAGGAATATGTGAAAATTTTTGATATTTTCCAATTCATTGAAACGTATGAAATGAAGTATCGGTAGAAGAGGTTTCTAGGGTCTGGCGGACCCGACCCCAGGTATAGCCATAAAACCCTTTGAACAAAGACCGAGGAAAATATTATCTGTTTCTATTCTATGCTTTTCAAATGAGAATAGAGATATGAACAGGAACCGGGGTCTCCCGTGGTCTAATGGCTAGCACCTTGGATTCATAAGCGGGAGATGGTGGGTTCGATTCCCAACCTCCGGCAGGAATTTTATCATCCCACGGCTCGCTGGTAAAATTCCTCGCTACACCCTGGATGTCGGCGCTAATGACCAAGATGTAGATGCGCGGTAAAAAAAAAAAAAAAAAAAAAAAAAATTAACTAGAACCGCGCTAAGATGACGCAGTTCCTGCGAGTCGGACTTTTTGTCTTTGATTTTGGTACTTAGAATTATTGGATTCAGTTGAAACATTTTCTGCATGTTCGAATTTCATCAACACTAATATGCTGAAATTTTGGTTATGTTTGGAGTAAAGAAAGGGTGAGAATAAAATATTTTATTAACAGACAAGAAAAGTTTTGGTAACTTTGTATACTTTCTTTAGTATCTCGAAAACCGTTGATAATCTTGGGAAGCAGAAGGTTATCATTCGAAAGCTTACTAAATGCTTTACAAAAAAGGTTCTAGAGAAAGTTTTAATTAGGCGATGTCAATCGGAGAAATAAGTGCTTAAAACTTTAAAGTAATTGATTTCGTTTATTCGAATGGTTCTTTTTGTCTATTTTATTCCTTGTTATTTTTAAATTGCTTATAGTCGGATAATGTATTTGACAATAAAACAGATTAAGTAAAATAAGAAGATCAATTTATTGTTAAAAATGTAGCGTTCAAAGAGAGAGATCCCAAGGCTTTCCAAATGCCTCTGTGCGGAGGCCTTTCTGCCAGACTTATGGGATAGCTGACCCATACAGGTAAGATTGTAAATCAAGACCTTTCAAGACTGGTTAGTTTGAGATTTCATTTGGATAGGTGTTTCGCTATTGATCTAAACAAAGTAATAACTGTTTCTATTCTATGCCTTCATAAACACTAAAGATAAGAACGGAACCGCGCTAAGATGACGCAGTTCCTGCGAATCGGACTTTTTTTGTTTTTCTTGACGAAGTACTGAAATCATCTGTTTGATGAGCTCATCGCCTTACGTTACGGAGCTCATAAATAAATAAATAATACGTTTCAAAATGAAAACCCATTTTAAAAATCTTTATTACAAGAAAGTATGAAAACAAATTAAATAGGAAAAAAATTAACATTTCAGAACATTAAACTTTAAAGTCGTTTTACAAAACTATGATTTTCAAATCGGGCGATAGTCTGGCGTCTTTAGTTTTTGCCCGATCAACTTCAAATTTTAACTGCAGCTTCCTAATGATATTTGCTAGTAAATTACGTAGGATTTATTCGATTCATTGAATTATAACGATATTATGGCCGATTTTCGACGGATATTTTAATAGAAAATGGATAATTGTTAACCATTTTCAAAAATCCTACGTCCTTAACTAGATTTAATCTTCTTCTTTTGAAATAATTTAAGTTGTTCGTTTTAGATTACAAATTGCCACCTGCAGACTATCGCCCGTGAAAAAAGAAGATTTCCGTTCGTCAGACATAGTGCCATTTTTTTTTTGTTGAAGAATTGAAACTTTTTACTTTTGGATAGTGTAACATCCCATATAAAACGTTTCAGAAAAGAATTGAAAAATATTGCTTTATTTGTTATTTATAAATTCAAGAAAATGACTTTGATTATGATCGCATAAGGTATTATTACTTCTTAATTAGTCGTATCGTATGTTCTAACGCAAAAACTGAAGAAGATACACTTAAAGCGAAAGAGCTGAGTAAAACTGATGTTTCATTTGACCTATTTCTTGAGTAAGTGCTATCATCTTGACGTAAGTAAATGCGGCTTATGACTGCCTCTAGAGTCTTTACACAGCTTTACGATCTATAAACTGTCATGAAGGTAGCCTCCGGAAGGCGTAACGCGGCAATGTATACTGCCGGTAAATCCATTCCGATTGAAGGATGTCTGCGAGTAATTATTTATCGAAAGACTTAGCAACCAAGGGCGAATACTCGGGATGTTTGTTCTTCTTCAATGAAATATTTAATTGCTGAACTTTTTATATTTTTGTTGTTTTCGTAGTATAGTAGTATTGTGGTTATTGAGGTAGCACCATGAAAGAATTAAAAAGTCCGACTCGCACGAACTTCCTCATCTTTGGGCGTTTCCGTTCATATCTCTAGGGCCCTTGGTCAGGGCCGCCACATGGGGGGGGGGGGGACTGCCGGGTACAGTTGTGGAGGAAAAATATATAGGTTATGAGCTTGTAAAAAGGATGGGGTTTAGAAATATAGACGGGCGTAGCCTATATTGATTGTAATGGGATATATATATATATATTTTTTTTATGTACATAAACGACAAGACAAGTGCAGTCCCAGAATAGTATACTTCATAATAATGAAATAAGGAGTCATAATAAAACTACAAGTAGTACAAAGTGACCTTTACTGCACCGATTGTCGGCTTTTATTCTCATTTCGCTCAAAACTCAAGGTGAAAATAAGTTTAAAATGTACAAAGTCCGATAGCAAAGTACTAGAATTTTCAGTCTGGCTCTGAGAAGTGGTGCCCGGCTCTGAGAAGTAGGGGCCCGTGATCTGGTCCTGGGCCCGGCTCTCAGCTGTGGCGGCCCTGCCCTTGGTAAAGGAATAGAAGCAGTTATTGTCAGATTTCGATCTTTCGTTAAAAATATAAGAAAAGAAAGATTTAAGGGGTCGTTTCACTTTTCGTGAATACAGTTAAAGAAGTCACCTTGATACTTTCATTCGTTTTTTTTTTCGTTAAAGAATCTATGAAAAGAGTACCTGCAAGCATCTTAACGCGAACACATAGACGCTACGATTCCCCCGCCCCCCCAAAAAAACATGCTTCGGTGGACAGATTGTGGTAGATAACGAACTTGATCTTTCAAATTAGACGAAAGATTTGTGTACCAAATTTTATTAAACTTAGACAAGTATTCAGCCTTTGAGAAAGAGAAGATATATTATATATATTAGATTATACGGTGCTTCTGCAGTGAAAAGTATTAGTGACTTTAACGCTAAAATTATAGGAGACTTTAACGTTGGGTCAGAAAAGAACCGCGTGGTCCAACGAGATTGTTTTTGCCCCAATATATTGCCGGTTTGAATGCAGGGCCGCCAATGCTAAGGTTATCGACTCTTCCAACTAGGTGGCTTTTCGGTATAATTAACTTTCAACGTGGAGGAATTTTTATTGCTCTCGCTTTTATGAAACAGCCATTTTGAGAACCGGTTTGAAATAGGAAGCGATAAATTCCGTTGCACTAAAAACATCTTCCAAGAAGTTTACTTTCTTCTATTAATATCCAATTAATTATGAAATTTCATACTCAGTTATTTTTAACTTGTTATATTTTTTGTCTTAAAAAGTACTTATAATTACGAACAAAAGGAATTAACACAAGAACTATATAATATTCATAGATTTAAGAAAATATAATGGTCTATCAAACAAGTAAAATTCAAGGATTGCTAATGGCCTCATCAGCCGATGAACAAAGAAAATACGAAAAAGTAAATACAAATTAAACCCTTATTTAATTGTAATAACGCTGGAGTTTTTGACTCCTCCCATAAATATAATTGCTCAGCCATAAAATAAAAAATTTAATTACGCAATCTTATATGTAAATTAAATAAATTTGTCTTTCAATGGAAGACTTTTTAAAAGAAGATTATTACTAATATTTATATACTGCTAATAATATAATACTTACATATATTCTCAAGAATCTTAATATTTACTTTATTATTTCTCGTTTTTAAAACATTTAAAAATATTTAAATACTAGTTTTGAAGCTATTATATATATATTTATATTTATGTATAATTAAGCCAAACTGAATAATCCTAATAGTGGAGTTTTGATAGTAGTCCGATATGATGATTTCATATTCTAGTGTAACTCCCATTTTTAGGAGTAACCCACATTTTTGGGGTTGTACGGGGTTGAATCACCATATTTAGCGAACTGAGTAAACATTCTAATGAAGAACGTTTTAACAAGACCTTGAATCAGCCATGATCTGAGATCCCATTTGATACATTTGCATGTTCGACGTGCCATCAATGCGCTGATGCTTGTTCATCATACAATATAGCTCGTTAAGAAAAGGTTAATTACATCGATTTGTGAGGGTATCTTCAATATGAAAAAGTCAAGGAACTGCGTCATCTTAGCGTGGTTCCGTTCTTATCTCTAGTCTAATTTGGAAAGATTGAAATAGAAACAGTTGTTATATTGGTTCGAGCTTTCGTGAAATGCCTTTTATGGCCTTACCTGGAAGGGTTGGGCAGCACCCTTCATCCACTTCTAGAGATACTAATCTCACTCTTCAATCCATTGAAAAATATCAAAATGTTTACATTTGCTTCTACTCTTCTACTATAGTACTAATTCTACAAATAAATCCAATTAATAAAAAACAAAAAACAACCAATTAAAAAGTTAGTTAGCTAAACAACTAGAAAAACCCGTTCAAAAGAACAAAACAAACACATTTGAAGTTTTAAGCACTTATTTCTCCGATTGACACCACCTAATCGAAAGTACTTCAGAATCTTTTTTGTAGAGAATTTAGTAAGCTTTGTAACCTTGTGCTTACCGAGAATCCTTTTCGAGATATTAAGGAAAATATACGAAGTTCCCAGAACTTTTAATGTCTGAAAATAAAATATATTTATTCTAATCCTTCCTTAACTCCAGACGTAACCAAAATTTAAACATCTTTGTCAATATGAACCGCACTAAAACACAATACAATTCTCGACATGGTGGGTTGAATAACGAAACGAAAAGAGTGCATCAGATTTTTCACAGCTTAATAGGGAATGCTTACTGGTTACTTAGGCAGCCATACAAGTAATCCCGACGTTTGGTTGAATATACGGGGTGTAGATTGGGTCATTAAAATGAAACCAATTTAAATCAAAATCAAAGGGACCACTTGAAAATTTCGAACAATCTCAGAAGTCGATTTAAATATTTTTTTTTTTTAGGATACATAGGACTTATAGTAAACCAGGGTAAATGTTGAAGATAGCTTTTTTTACACGAAACGCTCTCACCATAACAAAATTTCGGGGGCTTCCCTCAGCGTCCCCCCGTATATTCGCTCATGATCTAATCTATGCTTTCGAAATCAATCCAGATATAAGCATTTCATGGAAACACTTTAGTTTAGCGCCGTTTTTGCGATTCGGATTTTTTTACTTTGAGTGGATTGACATCTAGTGGATAAGACGCCACCCGGTTCGATGACAACCTCAAATGGAAAAAAAATGAAACTTAACATATATAATAATATTTCTATGTGATATCTAAATATAGCTTCAAGTAAACCATAAAATATGATGTGATTACGAAGAATGATGCTATTGTAGCGTATATTGCCTTCATTCACTAAATAGTTGCCATTGTTATGAATGAGTGCCATCCCATTCACTGAGAATGTAAACAAGATTCAATTAGGGGTTTATAAGCCCGCGCAACTATTCGCCCTTCTTTTATAAAGAAGCTAGCATAAAAAGGAGTTTATTTTGCATATTTTGATAGCAATATTTGCCGTTGAGGCGGCCATAAAATTATGAACCAGCGTCTTTCATACCACATAAGGGCATAAAATAGCCCCATTTAATAATTTTAACCTAAAAAACTTAATGGATATTTGCTTTTCTTTTAACTTAAATTCTGCACATATTGTGAGTTATTAAAATAGGAAAATTAATATTGTACTCCATTAAAATGTATAAGATGAAGCATGTAAAAAACAAAACAAAAAAACCTTAGATAAGGAACCTCAAAAAGAAAAGAGCTGGTGCCTTAGGTATAGTGAGTGGTAATGATAGCCTCTCGCTGTCGGGCCATTTGCCGACACCTCTAGATGGTGCTCCAAGTAAGGAGACAGGATTTGCATGTCGGATTCCAGTTGAAGGTTAGTCTTGTCAGAGGACACCCAACTCTGGCTAAAATATTCAAGTTCACCGAGGGAAAATACACACACACAAAGAGTATGTCGCCTGGCGAATTATTATTGCCAAGTCTTCTTTTGATCTTCGCCGGCTCAAGATAACCTCCTCCCATAATTGCTATTTTTATCTCATTTCGAAAGAATGAAGCTATTGGGGTTCCATTAATAACATGTCATTTGACGAACAAAATAATGAGCGGTGTAAGTAGATTCGGGAAAAAATGTTTAGATTGCTTAGTTAACTAAACTTATTATTAATCAAGTTAAATCTGGCGGATGTTGAATAATAAAAAATACACAATTCCGAAAAGTTGTCGCTAACTAGAAGCTTTTATTAATTTCTACTTTTTGAATTTATATTGCCGTTTGAATCAGATACTTGTGAACATTGGATGTGCATTAATCTTAAAGAAAAGTTAATGCTGATTTAAAAAATGTAATGAATTGTTGAAAAAAATGTGTACAAGCAAAGAAAATTGGATTTGTACTACAAAAAAACAGGGTTTTTTTTTCTAAGGAACGTTTATAACGGCATATGTCTGGAACGGAAGGAGATGAAAATGTGTGGTTGGTGGTGTTGAACTACATTTTTCGTCTAGTTACGCTTACATCAAGTGCTTGTAATTACTTGTTTTTAGGCTTCTTGGCTTAGGAAAACGAATGAATTCATTTCTAACGGTTTAGCTTTAACCGAGAAAAGCGGAAAAATAGTTGTTGAATAAAGTTTTTGGTTTGGGTACGTAAAATCATGGGATTCAATTAAAAAATTTTCTGCATATTTGACATTCATAAAAACAAAGATGTGTAAATGTTGGTTACGTTTGGAGTTAAGGAAGGATTAGAAAAAAGTATTTTATTCATAGACATAAAAAGTTTTGGGAACTTCGTATATTTTCCTTAATATCTCGAAAGTGGTTGGAAATCTTGATAAGCGGAAGGTTACCATTCGAAAGCTTACTAAATGCTCTACAAGAGAGATTCTACAGGAATTTTCGATTAGGCGATGTCAATCGGCGAAATAAGTGCTTAAAACTTCAAATGAGTTTGTTTTGTTTTTTTGAACTGGTTTTTTACTTTGTTTAAATCACTTTTTAATTGATTTGTTTTTGTTTTAAATTGCATTTATCTTTTCATGTTGTTCTTTCCTTGGTTTATATTTGTCTTCAAGAAAACAAATTGGATTTATTTCTCCAATGGTTATTTGGTTATTTCTCCAATGGTTATTTGGTTATTTCTCCAATGGTTATTTGGTTATTTCTCCAATGGTTATTTGGTTATTTCAAAGAGGACAGGCAAATAAAAGAACAATTTGAGTCTTTTAACGAAGAATTCTTTTTTAGGACATACAATACAACCACAAATAGAAAAACATTTCTAATTTTTGAATCCCAACCTTCTAAACAAAATATTCTTGCCAATAAGAGAATTCCGTGTGTCAAGTGCCAACGGCCATAGCCACGTTGAATACGCCGGTTCCCGTAGATCACCGAAGTTAAGCTACGTCGGACGTGGTCAGTACCTGAATGGGTGACCGAACACGTGCTGTTGGCATTATTAAAGGGTGGCAACCTATAGATAGCCCGGTGCTAATGGCCAAGTTGTAGATGCGCCGTAAAAAAAAAAAAAAAAAAAAAAAAAAAAAAAAAAAAAAAGTGTCAAGTGTGTCCTGTGACCTTCAGCTCGGAGACTCTCTAGGCGAGCCAACTAGAAGCAAAAAGCCCAACGACACACTAGGGATTACAGCTTCATGCAAATGAGGGCAACACCCCTAGCTGCGATTCTTCCCGCCCAACCTGACCTATACGAGAGCTGTCATTAAACCCGCCAAGATTCTGCGCATCACACATGAGATGAATTTCGTTTCGACAGGTCTTCCTCCTCCTCTTGTTGTCTATAACGGTCAAAACTGCTAAAAGAATGAGGAAGTTGATAATGTGTGTCGCCTTGTATAATTTATGTGTTATTAAGTTAAGGTCTTTATGTAAATTGGTGGAGATGGTCCTTGACAGATCTGGAGCACGTTTTTTGCCAAATTAGTTGGAAATTGGGGATCGTAATACCCCTATGCACGGACCTTCTCAGATAAATATTACCCCACAGTTTCCGAAGTAATGTAGGTACTGAGGTTGCACTTATGACGGATTTATGGGGGAAAATCTTTTTTCGATCCAATGTACTTGGTACCAAAAATGGAGATTGGCAAGAGACTTATTTTTGGGTGGCAATTTGTGCTTCCTTGAATACATCGTACTCAACTAAAATAAAAATGCATCTTCAAAATAACCCAAATTGTTGCATTAGGAATGAGGGCTAACTCCGTAACAAAATTATAAATTTTATAGTACCGGAACATTTTTGTTCTCATTTAACTAGACACTTAACATGTAACAGTTGAAACTTATAAGTAAAAGTAGATATTTTTTATAAAAGTTAAAAATTGTATATTTATTATATGAATGTAATAATAATTAGTTTAATAGCCTCATCCCTCAAAACGGTGGAATAAACTAACCATTTTGCTTAGCAATGTTATCAGCTGCAAGACAATTTTTTTTAATAAAGTATAATTTTCTCTTAATATCAATGTACTTCTTCTAATAAGTATTGCATTATATAATTACATAAAATAGAAAGTTCTGGTTGGTGAAAATGTATTTTAATCCGCCTAATTTTCAATAACTTGTAGATATTGTAACGAGACTCTGACCGTTAAACACATACTTACCAACTGCAGACAGCGCGATAACCTGACCATACCTTATGACTTACGCGACTTACTGACAGAAGGTAGCCCACACATCAATGCATTACTCAAACATTTAAAAAACTCTTCATTAGACTCGAAAATGTAATTTATTAAATTTTGCCCGTTTGACTACCTATTTTATTTATTTTTTTTTTTTGTTGTGTTTTTCTTTGTTTTTTATTCTCTTAATTTTTCTTTCTTTTTCAAGTTTCTTTCTTCTTTATATACATATATTTTTTTCCACGTTTAAAGAGTTTTTCGCCTCTGTTGCAGAAGTCTATAAATTACATAAATAATTTCCAATCGTCTGTGATATGAAAAATAAAAAAAATACCTTATTTTCAAACAGTGTAATGAAAGCATTGGATTTTGAGGTAAAAATTAAGTTTCTTTAAATTAAAATTAATGATCAAAACAACAATTATAAAGAAATTCTGATTATTGTAATTTTAAAAACAAAACAAAAAATAAATAATTTAAATGAAACCTCATTTATATAATATATTCAAAATAAAAGATTCCAGGATTTTTTCCTGTAGGCCTAATAAATAATTCTTGTCGACTACCATTTCATCAAATAATAATGTCGCTTCTTTTGGAATGTTCCAATGATTTGTTACCAAGATATAACCATTCTTGTTCCCTGAATTTATCTTTTAGGAAAGGACTCTTGCAGGGGTTGTTAAAAGAGTCAATAGGGTAAATTATGGAAATATACAAAATTTGGTATAGATAGAAATTTGAAAATGAGGCTCTGAACTTGTGGATCATCGTTTCCGTGGAGTGTACGCGTGCAATTTCTGCACGACGAACAATCTAGTAAACTATGAGGATGTTGATAAATAAGCCTGATTATTGTTGACATGTTGATGCGTACACCATGATGCCCATGACATCATGTCGATGGTGAGTAAAACATTCTGACTAACACGAACTCCCGTCAATCTGCGCGTCACGCCCGAATATAGAAAAAGAACACATTTTCGCGCAGGAATTCAGGAACTACAAAGTATTTGGCTTGCGTGTTAGCCATTGTTTCCCGAATTCACTTCAAATGACCTCGTGATTCGCAAGCGAATGGAATCACAATTGTTGTACTTTTGGTTTATTTCGTCTTTGGAATCGTTTTTCTCTGCCAAGTGATGAGACGTATCGCCGATTGTCATCAAGCAATTAAGAATCTATTGGCCCATCATCAAAATTCATGGAAGAATCCTCACCTGTAAACACCTCATTTACTTCTTAATACATGTGCGCTGAAGATAAACGTATATTGACCCGTTTTCTACCAGGAAGTTATGAAAATAAATGTCAAGATTGTATAGCATATAGGTCACTAAACACCCCGGTTTTTTTAACTTTATTTACATATACTTTTAGATCATTATTTTTAGACAAAAAAACTCGACACGATTTTTTAATACCTTAGCAATTACAACAAACATCACAAAACAACATGGAAAGCTGATTCACATAATACAGCCAATGTTTCATATTCAGATTGGCCAAAAAGGAGCGAAATTCAATACCTTTTGAACGAATGACTCCATCAAATTAAGATTGATCCGACTCAATTTAGAATAAAAAATTATGTGGAGAAGTTTAGTTCAGCACTAGCAATTTGAAATGTAGAACCGAAAATACCTGGTTCAAATCCCGTTGGATTGATTCTTTGTGGGTTTTCGGGTGCCTCTTCCATCCCTTCCACGATACGACGGAAGTTGGACGTTAACTATCTACTATATATTTGTCAAATACCACTCACTGACTGACTGACTCACTCACTCACTGACCTATCATCGCCCAGCCCAAACCGCTCGACAGAAAATTTTGAAATTTTCCATGGACACTCTCTATATAACGTAGGCACTCGCTAAGAAAGGATTTTTTGATATTCGAATTTTTAAGTATTTTTTGAGGGGTTTAAAGTTTTAGTTGGTTAGAGCAGCCAAGCCTGGGCAGCAAGCGTTGCTAGGACGATAACAGAACAGCTGTTGCCGTACATTATCTATTTCATAGTTTTATTTTTAATTGAGGTTAATTTCCACTATGATGGGCTGGTATCATTTCCGGGGTATGGAATACTAACAATTTAGAACTTGGAATAGTTTTAGGCAAATAAAACGCTATTACAACTAAAATGAAATGATCTTATTTAATTTATTTTTAAGACACATTTTACCATCAATTAAAAATTTCGGGGGGGGCTGCTATAATAAATTGCAAAACATGATGTAGTAGCGTTAATTTTTTGCTGATAGATGATTTAACGCAATAAAATAACTACTTATCTGCCGTGACGAAGCACGGGTATTCGGCTAGTTACTAATATTTTAAATGTTTTTTTTTTTTAATTCTTTGGGAAATCTCCATATAAGAACTGAATTTTCTGACATTCTCTATTGTCGACTCTTACTATTTATTGTTTGTTTTAAAATTGAAAACACTGAATTACATTCTTTCTTTATTCTATATTGCCACAGTTTAGTCGAATGAGTTGCGATAAACTATTAATAAAAATATTATAAGATGACACCCCTATTTTCACTGTGTATTCAATACCAAACGACATTTCAGCCTCTAAAACTTAACCGATTTTAATGAACTGTTTTTTTTAAATGGAAGCTAATAAAATTTACAACAACTTTGTCTAGCCGGATTTTTGTTTTTTGTTTCCCCTGTTTATTAAACTACTTGTAAATAATTCACAAACTTTTACAATTGGACATAAAATAATATTTTATTTTTCATCTAACTTAATATCAGCACTGATATCGTTGAAATTAAACATTCAAATCCTGATTAGACTTAGAAAACATCAGACTAACATCTTCAAAACGTAAATTTATCTTAATTCAAGAATGAGATTAATTGAAATAATATGATTTTTGAATGATTTGAAAATAGATTTCGATTTTTTCCAAGTTTAATCAAGATTTGAATGTTTAATTTCAACAATATCAGAGATGATATTAAGATAGATGGAAAATAAAATATTGTTTTGTGTTCTATTGTAAAAGTTTTCGAACTATTTACACGTAGTTTAATAAACAGGGGGTTTAATAATAATGGGTACCTTGGGTATTAATGACTCTAGCAGTCGAAGCAGCCAAGGGGAAAATCAGGCGGCCGGAGCATAGTACTGACCGCACTATCTCCCTAGTTTGCCGTATGGTCATGAATCAGATGCCTCTAAAGTATCTGCCCCTCAGGGCCCTCGTGGCCTGTTACGGGACTGATTTTTTTTTTTTTTTTTTTTTTTTTTTTTTTTTTTTTTTTTTTTTTTTTTTTTTTTTTTTTAATAAACAGGGGAAACAAAAAACAAAATTCCGGCTAGACGAAGTTGTTTTTTAGCTTTCATTAAAAAAAAAAAAAAAAAAAAAAAAAAAAAAAAAAAAAAAAAAAAAAAAAAAAAGCCTCGCCTTTTTAGAACCACGAAATATCGTTTGGCCCCACTGTGGCGGAAGTCAAGTTTCATAATTCACACAACTTTCTTCACTACTCCTTTATTTTGCTCTACATGTTTCTCATATTTTTGACGCCTCTTCAAGAGCACTTAAAATAATATATCATTACAGCCTTCACCTTGGAGAACTTTCCACAGGCAGGGTCGCGTCTGGATTACACTGAAGTTCCAGATGTAACCGTGCCATATAGGTGTAAGCTACTACTAGGTGTACACCCAGATAGGTTCTAGGTTTACTAGCTTACGGATAAATCTTTATAGGTTATATGACATGTTAAATCGGATGAAACATTTTTTCAAGGCGATATCATTAACCGCTTCGGTAAAATATCAAATTGTCCTCAATTTGCGCGTGCAGGTAGTGCGACAAGACGGGCTTATCTACAGCTGATTGTTGTGACACTTCCTCCTTGTAACGACACTGGCGAATCTTCTCCTTCATTTGGGATCTAATAACCCGTGGACATTCAATCTGTTGCTTCACTCGTCAACCGAGGGGCAAATGTCCATTTTGCTGGCATTGTCGTGGTTTCCAGGTCTCATTAAAGGTAGCTATGGATAAACAAAAAACATTACTTCCGGTATCCTCCAAGGTTTCCCATTAAGCACCCTTCTGTTCATCATTGAAAAGAAAATGCCTTTTCCAGAAACTGCGACTTAGTAGGGTTCTCTATTATCCTTATCCCTGGAAAGCTTATCATAGGAAATTTAAAGCTTATTATAACAAACGAGTTCTCCCGTAAATTCAAGATCCACTTTCTCCCACTGAAGTGGTCCGCTCGAAATTTTAGTTTTAGTAAATGATTAAAACTAAAATGGGGACGAGGTTAGCTCAGTGGTAAAGCACTGGACTAATAAGCTGGGTGACCTGAGTTCAAACCCCAAGCAAGCACAAAAGATTTTTATCGTCTAGTGTCTTCGTTCATGGGTTGGATTCAGCCTCACTGACCGTCCCTAGGCCAACCCAGCCTTTAATTAATTTATTAATGGGTACCTTGGTGCTAATGTCTCTATCAGTCGAAGCAGCAAAGGGAAAAATCAGGCAGCCGGAGCATAATACTGACCACACTGTCTCCCTAGTGTGCCGTATGGTCATAAATCAGATACCTCTATAATATCTGTCCTCTTGGCCTGTTACAGGACGGGTGTTTTTTCACTAAAGGATTAAAAACTTTTTTTATAGAAATTTTAATGAAGGTATCATTATTTTATTGCATTTAGTGGAGCATTCAATAGCTTTTATACTCTAAAAAATGGTTTTGGTTTGAATGTACAAAAAAATAATGTCTTGTTGTAGAAGTGCCTCTGAAGAAGTGAGAAAACATGCACGAAACATGTCGTGCCTAATAAATTAAGTAGTGTGAAGGAAGGATTACTGCTTTAACGACCCCAAGCGTACTAAGATCTGAAAGAATGTAGTACGTTCGCTCTCTCACAGGGTCAAGAATTGATTTTTATGAAATTTGGCAAAAAAGTTTAGTTAACATGCTGTACCAACCAACGCAACTGCTCCGCAAAAAAAAACACAACCATTAAATGTCCAAATTTTCAGTCAAGTCAATTTTGTAACTCTCTATATTTACTTTTTCAATGACATTTTTATTAGTGCATATATATTTTAATTATGTTCTCATGTATCACTATAATGTATAGTAATTTAATTTTAAAATGTAAAAAACAAATTATTTTTGGCTAAAGTATTTCTACGATTTATAAAATACTGCTAATTCTCTAAATTAAAAAAAAAAAAAAAAAAAATCATTGAAATATCACCTCTTATGAAAATATATATACAAATCTGAACCACCGTCATTTTCGGTCTCTAGGGGTTCTGAAACGCAAAATTTTCTAGTCGGCACTTCCGGATTGTTTCAAGAGATCAACCTTATAAGCGGGATTCCTCCCTATGAACTTCGAAATTATTAAATTTCTTAAAAATACATTTCTCATTAATATTTAAAGATGTATGAACATAGATATCCATTCATATGGCCATCACTCAATTTGTGCATGCATGACAAATATTTGTGTGTTGTACATGTCTTACTGTTTATATCTCCGAATATAAACAGTAAAATCGTCTCGAAACATTAATTACACAGGTCTACAACCAAAAATTTGATTTGATGATTTTGGCTAATCTCTGTGTTTCTCGGTGTGCTGAGACCGAGAATGAAGTCCGTTTTTCTCTATCACGTACAGATTTTTTTCAAATCCATAGAACATAATATACCTGCTATTCACATAAATTTGGTAAGAAGTAGGGTTTTTTTTTTTCCCCCAAACGATTTCTCTTTTTATAAACAGACATCTTTCACTAGGTGGTGTAGGCAATGACTCCCTCAGTAGATGTTGTAGGCCTGAGGGTGTCTAGGCACGACCTGTTCAGACAGGAACGTACTTGTTTGGTCTCAGATGTCACCGTCTGAAGCTAAACGAGATTGAACCTGTTGTATCAGGAACTTGGAACTAAATTTCTGTTCATTCTCTCAGTTCAGTAGTATCAACTGAAGTGAACACATTCACTGAGGTCTCTTAGTTGTGTCAAAGTGATTAAGAACGTATTTTAAGGTTTGAAATTCAATTCAATTACAAGGTTGCAACATGAGTTTGAAGGTTCACTTCTTACATTCGCATGTGGACTATTTTCCGGAAACCGGAAGTAAGTGAAGAAGAAGCGGAAAGGTTCCATCAGGACATCCAGGAAATGGAACGTAGGTATCAGGGCAAATGGAACGTAAACATGATGGCTGACTATTGTTGGATGCTGCAGCGTGAATCATCTGAAGAGTCCTACAGCCGGAAACGAACACGGAGAAATTTTCAAGAGAAAAAAATACGTTTTCATAAAAATAATAACTAAATATGCCACTGTTAATTCTGAAGCTGTTATTTCTACACATTTATGTATTTTGTACAGTAAACAACATTGAAATAACTAAAAGATCATGGAAATAAATGAAAACTCTTATTCGCCAATTCTGTTTTCTTTTAATGGTAGTACCTCTGCTCTTACTTGAGATTGAACAATTTCCTTACGTGATAGAGAGGGACTGACCTCATGTTCGGCTTCAGCACGCCAAGGAGCATAGAGATTGACCAAAATCATCAAATCAAATTTCAAAAAGATTATTTTTGTAGACCTGTGTAATCCGTTCCAAATCCCAAGCCAAACGCTGTCTTAAATAAATAAAAACAATTTTTTTTTTAAAGAAAGAAAAAAAGTTATTTAATACATGCTTATGCTTAAATCTATATTAGTGTTTATGGTGAGTGAGTTGGTTAATATTTATATATCACTGAGAATGACTAATGTTTCTTGGACTTATTATAATTTACATCCTGGTTATTTAACTAAAATAAAATAACCAAAAGGAATATAAGAGCTTTAAAATAAACTAATCATCTTGTGATGACTAAAAATAGTAGAGTGGAATGAATCATCGCCAGCGGTGTTTCCACTTAGTGAAGAGATGGTGAAATATTACAGTCCAATCGACTAGCAGCACGTAGCAAAAAAAGTCCGACTGCTGGAACTGAGTCATCTTAGCGCGTTTCCATATCGGTTTTTATCTTCTAGTGTCGTTGTTTGAGGCCTGGATATGGAGTTCCAGACTGTCCCTAGGCCCACCCAGTCTATAATTAATTTAATGGCAACCAAATAAGGGGAAAATCAGGCGGCCTCAGTACAGACTACACTACCTCCCAAGTGACTGATATATATAAACATCTATGTTAACAATCAATTCTATATATTTTATCTATTTATGTATATATAATTTTCCGAGGAAAATAAATATTTATTATATTTTTGCAGGGGTGAAATATACAATGGAAGGAACGCCCCTCTTCCTTCTCTTCTTCCTCCTGACGTCAGTTCTTTCCCAGGACTATGATAGAATCTTCGATTTTGGTAAGCTTTTATTTTTATTTTTATTTTTGTTTTGTTTAATTGAATATAATGTCATCTTGATTAATCAATGTAATTTTCTTTAATTAAAGCTGCATTTTTTAATGGAATGAGTATTTGTCAATAACAGCCAATAACGAAAACATTTTTAAGGATGCAAATATTTGTCCACTTCTAGAGCGCAAACTGGCCAAACTTTGATGAAATTACGTACAAAAATACCCTGTTTTGACAAAACGTCAAGATCGTTAATGCGCAGATTCCGCCTTTCTGGCCTAATTCAAAAGAAAAAAAAAATCATTACGTTTAAGGCGTTACGTTTCTAGGATTACTCTTCTTAGGGGATTTGACGGGAGAAATTAAATGAAACAATTTTCATAAGATTTAGACATATCTATAAAATTTACTGATATTTTCGTTTTGGCAACTTCAAGATTGCGTTTGTTGTGATTTGCAAGATTTGCGAAACATGAGAAGTTTCGAGATTTTTGCATATTTTCTTAGATATATATACAATGGCAACCACTTGCTTACTATGTTTCAAACAAAAACAATTCTTGTATAAATTTCGATAAAGCGTTATCAGTTGGAGAAATTTTTCCTTATAAGTGCTCGTTTCGTTCCTTTGAACGATTTTTTTTTTATAGTCAATATTTCAGTGAAGCAAATTAAGTACATAATAAGCAAATTAAGTAATACAGTTTTCCTTAATAATTAGCAAGAAGGCGTGTTGAGTAATTTCCACTCGCGCTTAGTTCGAGGTGTTATTGGGGTAGGTGTTAACATTTTTCATGAAATCATAAAATAAAATATTAAATTTCCTAACACAAGTTTTTCTAAACTTGAACTAGAGATAGGAACGGGAGCTCGCTAAGACGACGAAGTTTCTACGAGTTGGACATGTTAAATAAAACTATAATTTAACAAGTCTTGTTGCTTGTAATTTATTTAAAAAATTATTTTATTTAAGAACTGAAACATCTTGAAATGAAAGGAATTGCTATTGCAATGCACCAGCATACAGCATTTACAGCATATTTAGCAATACGCCTGTAATAGTCCTTTAGAACGTGAAGTATAAGCATAACTAAGCATAACCATCCTAGGAACGTAAAATGCAAGACATGGAATGCATAAACGGTCTTGCGAAGTTAATTGAGTATGCTAACACACGCTATCACGCAACCATTTACTCTTAGAGCTACCGGTAAATCAACACACACACACACAAACACACACATACATGCAGACAAACACAAGTACGTAGTAACAGCTTCATCTAGACAATGCACATAGTTTATGGTTATTTTATGATACATTAATCTACCTTTGTATTGGATTTTAATATGATTATTAAATTTTAACGTCCAGTTATACGTAACAAAGATTTCTGGTACGGGCTATCTACAGGTTATTACCCTATTCCAGCCAAGATGAGGATAATGCGTTCTCGTTTTTTCGAAAGAAAAGCCACCACCCTTAATGGGAATCGAATCCACGACCTTAGGCTCATGGCTTAGGAATTTAGCTCCAGAATTATGCTACAATGACGTAAATTGCTTTTTATCATAAAGTTAATTAAAATGTTTTAATCCATGAGGATATTGTTAACATCCCTTTCTTAAAAGTTATTTAATAACACTAATTGAAATTAATTCTAGATTGAAAAAAATATATGTATATATATATATATATATATATATATATATATATATATATATATATATATATATACATACAGGGTGTCCCGTAAATGTCTAGTCATGTTGTGAGAGGTGATAGAGGACCCTTAGGGGAACAAAAAATATTCTACGACGATTTTCCGAATTCTCGCCCATAAGGGAGAAAACGTCGTTTTATTGTTTTATCGAGACAAAAGTGGTTTTTAGAAGAATAGTCGTTGTAGCTCCGTCCCAGGTGGTTCTACTAAAAAGAAAGTGAAACCAATCGAAAGCTGAGTAACTTTACTATAAGACTAGTTGGGAGTAAACGTAAAAATGAATGAATGTAAGTATGTATATCTTACAAAAAGAAAGCTATTCTTAATTTCCTGACATTTTCTTGATATTTCTTTCCAGCGTTACTCCTCAACGGACAGGATCTGAGATTTCCGGGATTCAGAAAAACTTCCTCATTTAACCAGCTTTCCATTCATGTATCACAACCCTGTGTTATTGAAGTATGTGAACGATTTAAGAACAAACGTTTAAAAAAAAAACATGGATCTGTGTAAAAAAAATTATATTTTTTTTTACATTTTATTCAAAAAGCTGAAGGGAAATATTTATTTCATAAATTTTTAATAAATATTAAGTAAATATCTACTTAAAACAATAAAAAAAAAATTACTTCCACAAATATAAACAAAATTCCTAAAACAGTAAATAAATAGAATACACATTTATTTTGAATTTGTTAATTACAGTAACTAATCCAGGAGGTGGTGGGTCCAGGAGGTGGCCATTAATGAACCCCAACCATACCTTAATCTCAAAAATTATTATTTTTACCTAGATAAAACAATAAAACGACGTTTTCTCCCTTATGGGCGAGAATTCGGAAAATCGTCGTAGAACATTTTTTGTTCCCCTAAAGGTTCTCTATCACCTCTCACAATAAGACTAGACATTTACGGGACACCCTGTATATATATATATATATATATATATATATATATATATATATATATATATATATAGAGAGAGAGAGAGAGAGAGAGAGAGAGAGAGAGAGAGAGAGAGAGATTTGGTAAAAGCAATTCTTTATTGGTAGTTTTCCAAAACTCTTATCTCAATATATAAAATATATCATATAAATATTACAAAATATATTTTAAAAAATATTGAGCTATAATCAATATAAATAAATACAAAATAGTAAACATTTCATCATTTATTTTGTTTTGTTTTTTTTACAGGCAACCGAAAATCGGAAATTTCCAAGTCTAAAGGCAATTCAAACAGGCCCAAGTTACTATTTTATGCTACGTGTTAACAATAGATAACAATAGCTGGAGGACCGGTGGCCGTGAGTGTTAAGGCGTGAGCACTTAGCATTCCGTGCCAAAGGTCGTGGGTTCGATTCCCACTATGGGGTGGTGGCTTTTCTATAAAAAAAAAAGAAAAGGCATCAGCCCTATCCTGGCTAGAAAAGGGTGGTAACGTATAGATAACCCGTCCTGAAATTCTTAGTTAGTAATAATGGGCTTTAAAATTTAAATAAATAAACAATAGGTAAGATAAATATTTTGTTGTATCCCATTGTGAGCTAGATTATTACTTTACTTTAAAGTGGTGTATTTTATATTTTGCTCTCAAGTTGGGGATTCGGTCGGATAAACACTCGCTCATACACAGCGAATTTAGTTTTGGAAGAAAAAATTGTGGTAGCTATTGTATTGGCGCTTATGCCTTCATAAATCAACATATGTAGGAATGATTCTATGTAATTTATGTATCTGTCAATTTTAACGAGGGTATTTTTTTGTGTTTTGCTGAATGATTTCTTCGGAATTCGCTAAAACTAAGCGAATACTCCGTGCATTAATACACCCATTGTCCCAGAGAGCGTGCGCAATGTATAAATGCCTGGGTTGTTACCTAAGAACTGAGACGCCGAGTTCAAAGACACCAGCGCCTTCATGGTCGGGTCAAGATCGGGTTGCGTTGTGTATACAGATCTTTATATCCTCGCAGCTCCACCGATTCTAGATGTTACGGTGGAAGTCATTCATAATGATATTGTGTCTAGTTTTAGGTGTTTTGAAAACTATGAATTCATCTCTTCCATTTGTTTTGAAACCTATGAACGGAGAACAAAAATGACGGCCATAGGACCACATTGTGTTCGTTGCATGATATATATATATATATATATATATATATATATATATATATATATATATATATATATATAGTCCCGTAACAGGCAGAGAGTGCCCAAAACGCACAAACTGTACAGATATCTGATTCTTCGCCTCACGGCACTCTTTTAAGATAGTTTCATCAGTTAATCAGGCTATCTCATTACCATTTTTCAGGTACTCATTAAACTGTGAGAGGGATTAGGGACAATCCGCAATCCCGATTCCGCCCTCCTAATGACGACACAAGATCTGGAAATCTTTAGTTATAGTCTCGTACTCCACAACATCAGTCAGTTTCGAACCACATGAACCACACTCGCCCGTAAAAATATATATCCAAATTTATTTACGTATAATTTGCTTAAAGTTGTTTGTTTTTGTTTACGTCACATAGACATCTAGGCCATTAGCCGGGCTATCTTTATGTAGCTACCCTTCTGACACATCCATGGTGGAGCAGGGAATTCTTTCAACGGGTTCAGGAAAGAAAACACTCAAAGTCTTTCAGGCAGTAATCGAATCCGCATGAGAATCCTATGCGTTAGGGTGCGTTTACATCTGATAGTTATTGCAGGAAATTTATGTCAGACAGAAATTTGAACTAACGTAAACTGGAAACAATTTATGTCTGAGATATATATTTCTATCACTAGCAATAAGGGTGCGTTTACATCTGACACTTCTCACGGGAAATATATCTCAGGTGTTGGATAGATAATTATCATAATTATTATATCTAACACCTGATTTATATATTTCCTGCGAGAAGTGTCAGATGTAAACGCACCCTTATTGCTAGTGATAGAAATATATATCTCAGGTGTTGGATAGATAATTATCATAATTATTATATCTAACACCTGAGGTATATATTTCCTGCGAGAAGTGTCAGATGTAAACGCACCCTTAGCCACTGAAACAAGGGAAGACCGTGTAAATTGGTTCTTTCGATGTAATTTTCGATCGTGCTTCCAAGAGGTCAAACTCATTACCTACTACGGTCTTTTAGAACCTACTGAAAGATGTATAGATTTTTTTTTTTTTTTTGGGTGTGTGTTTTTTCCAACGTATGTAATGAATGAGGGATTTAAACATTTTCCCCAAAAAAGACTGCACATTTCTCCCGCATAAGTCTACATGCTGTAGATTATTTCCCCATTAAACCAGATAGAGGCTAAGCGAAAAGAATCTAGGAAGCGTGTGAAATTAGGTGATTGGGTCATTAGTAAAACCTAGTAGCAAGATTTAGGATCCCCAAATATCCTAAATTCGGTAACGGTATACAGGTGAAACCGGTCTTTTCCTAACAGTACTCCCTCGCTTCCAGATTTAACAGCTGTTTGCCACGCCTCCTGGAAGATTTATTGTACTTAATGCTGGCTGCTAGGAACTGGCAATTTAACCTCGTTTATCAAACAGACAAAAATCTCCGGAGGAGATGATTTTGAAACGTTAAGAAAATCAACAAGTCATAATGGAAATGATCTTTTACGTTCGCCGCATAGCTGAGCTGTATTGTTTTACTAATTAGATTCTAATATACTCGTGATTGAGTAAGTAATTCTTTGTAAGCAATTTTTCAATGAAGTTCCAAATCATTTGATGAATACTCACCTGTAGTTCCTGAAATGACAGTGGATATTGATTGTGAGATTTTTTTTTTTAATTAATAATCAATATGGCACCGTCAACGCTTGGCCCGAGTGACAAAGGGTTTCAATCAACTTTTCACTCAATTTTTTATCAAAATTATAGTCTTTGTAGGACCAACATAAACATCTTAGTTTATATTAACTATTAAAAGCCGTAGACCTCATTTTTTATTATTCATTTCCAAAATCACTGTTCTTAGCTTCTCCAGAATTTGCTTTCAAGTCTTGTTTATTTGTTAAAATTCAATAGTTCTTTTTGAATTTCAGGAAGAAGACTATTAAGAGGAGACGAATTGAATGACGGGGGAGGAGGTGGGAGATTCCGATGTCCTGGACCAGGATTCTTCCCTGATCCTTCAAGCTGCACAGGATTCTATCGTTGCGTAGATTTCGGCAGCATAACGCCCTTTCAGTTCCAGTGCGGTCCAGGGACAGTGTACGACGAATCCGCTACGACGTGCGTCCACCCATCCGCTTCCACTCGGCCTGAATGTAGACAAGGTATCTCCTATAAATCTTTGTATGTTCATATTGTTCCAAGATTCTTTAATTTTTTTTTTTTTTTTTTTAATGTATATGTTTTTATTTTATTATAGGAGGTGAACAAGAAAATCAAATAGCTCCTCAGCAAGAAGCTTTTCAGCAAGCTCAACCTCAATATCCACAGCAATCGCAGCCTCCTCAACAACCTCAGTATCCTCAACAGCCTCAGACTCCTCAAGAACCTCAATACGCTCAGCAGCCTCAGTATCCTCAGCAGCCCCAGTATCCACAGCAATCACAGTATCCACAGCAACCACAGTATCCACAGCAACCACAGTATCCTCAACAGTCCCAGTATCCTCAAGAGTCCCAGTACCCCCAGCTGCCACAAAACCCTCAAGAACAATCTCCACAAACGCAGAACCCAGCAGTTTCAGAAATCCCACAAGGATCATCTCCTCAGCAGCCTGAGTTCCCTGAAGGATCCCAATACCCACAACCCCCTTCTCAGTATCCACAAATCCCTGAACAGTCGCAGGCTCAGACCCAACTCAAAGAACCGACAAATCAAGATCCATTGACTTCAGAAACTCAAGAACAAAATCAAGAAACGCAGAATCCTCAGAGTGATCGATTGCAGTCAGGGCAATGTACTAGTGATGGATTTTTTGGAGTAAAAGGAAACTGCCGAGCATTTTACAGATGTGTGAATGATGGGCGGGGAAGTTTTCTCAAGTATGACTTCCAATGTGCTTCTGGAACTGTTTGGGATGAAGTAAATGAGGCTTGTAATCATGCATGGGCAGTGGCACGGACTGACTGCCACCAAGGATCTCAAGGGCCAACAGAATCTTCAGGAATCAAGGAACCAACACAACCTTTACCATCCAGCCCTCAACAAACTGAAGCACCCTCAAACCTTCAACAACAATCTCAACAGCCACATCCACCTCAATATCCTCAACAGCCCGAACAAACTCAATATCCACAACAACCTCAATATCCACAACAATCTCAACAGCCACAACAACCTCAATATCCACCAAATCCTCAACAGCCAAGTGAAGCCTCGAATTCTCAAGAACCTACGAGACCACAGCAGCCAGCTTATCCACAACCTGCACAGGTTTCACCGCAGGCTCCTCAAGAGCAGCAACAACCTAACCAGCCACCACTACAAACGTATCCTCAAAACCCCCAGCAAACAAATCAACCTCCCTCGTCTGGACTTTCTCCAGAGCAACCTCAAAATAAACCTTCCCTCACTGACCAATCCTCACAAAATCCTCAGTCGCAACAGCCTCCAGAAAACAGTGGCCAAGCTCCGACGAATGATAGGATCCAATCTGTAGAATGTAAAGGTGACGGATTTTTTGGTGTAAAGGGAAACTGCAGAGCTTTTTACAGGTGTGTAAATAATGGATTGGGGGGTTTTACGAAATATGAATTTCAATGTGCGTCTGGAACAGTTTGGGATGAAATCAATGAAGTTTGCAACCATGCATGGGCTGTAAGCAGAAGTGACTGTGGTAATGGGCAGCAAGGTCCAAGTGGAATCCAGAATGTAAACCAAAATCAAGTCTCATCTACTCAGGAGCCCCCGCAGAAACAACCGGAAGAACAACAATCTCAACCACCAGAAAAACCTGTTGAATCTCCAATCCAACCACAAAAACCCAATGAGCCTCAACAGCCACAACAACCCCCTCAGCAACCCCAAGAACCTCAACAACCACAATATCCTCCTCAACAAGCCCAACAGCCACAATATCCTCAACAGCCCCCACAAGAACCTCAGCAAACTCAACAACCACCTCAGGGAGTTGATGAATCATCACAGACTCAACCTCTTCCTAACCCGCCATCTGGGCAACCTAGTGCACAGAAGCCTGATGTACCGTCTCAACCAACTAATCCATCTCCTGAAGGACTGGAATCAACTGGGGACAAAATAGGTTCTGGCGACTGTACAAGTGATGGCTTCTTTGGCGTAAAAGGCAATTGCAGAGCCTTTTATAGGTGTGTGAATAGTGGACAAGGGGGATTTATAAAATACGACTTTCAGTGTAGTTCCGGTACGGTTTGGGATGATGTGAACGAAGCTTGCAATCATCCTTGGGCAGTTGCTCGGTCTGACTGCGGTGGTTCTGAAGATTCCTCACATGGTTCTGAAAAACCGAATGAAAATCAAGAGCCACAACAGCCTCCATCACCTCCAGAACAAGGACAGCAACCACCACAACAAACTCAAAAGCCTCAAGTACCACCACAAACTTATCCAGAGCAGCCATCTCAACCTCAACAGCCATATCCGCAACAACCAAACCCTCAACAGCCAAATCCTCAACAGCAAAACCCTCAACAAACATATCCTCAGCAACAGCCAGTCCCTTCAAATGAGCAGTCTGAAATTCCACAAGGAGATACTAACCCGCCATCCGAAAACGAAATAAGCAGCCCAAGTGAAAGTAATGAAACTCCTGAAGATAATGAAGAACCTGATACGAGTGTAGAGTGTAAATCAGAAGGTTTCCAACCCGTTCAGGGGGACTGTAAAAAGTTTTTACGGTGCGTTAGTAAGGGTGACGGCACATTCACGAAGTATGAGTTCAAATGCGGCGATGGTACGGCGTGGGATACCGAATTAGAGACCTGCAACCACGAGTACCTGGTCCACAGGGAGGATTGTGGGATGACAACAACACCGTCAAGCCTTGTACAATCCGACACTACTGTTCCCATCGGAGGAAGCACAGTGAGCCAGACTACAACATGGTCAAACAGTTCAAGCTCTTCATCAAGTCAAAGCTCGAACTCGTCTTCGTCGTGGATGACTTCAACAACCCAGGGACAGTCAACGACTGCAAGTGGAGGAAACCAACAAAGCAGCTCAGGTAGTAGCTCTCAGCAAGAATCGGCATCTGGAGGAACTCAAACTACAACGTCAGAATTTCAAAACACTGGAAGCAACCAGCAAACATCGTCGGGGCAACAAAGTCCTACTTCATCAGGGCAGCAGCAGACAGCTTCATCTGGTACACAAACTACTTCTTCTGGCCAACAGACTACTTCGTCTGGACAGCAAACAACATCATCTGGCCAACAAACAACTTCTTCCGGCCAACAGTCTACATCCTCAGGCCAACAAACAACATCTTCCGGCCAACAGACTACGTCCTCAGGTCAACAAACAACTTCATCTGGTCAACAGACCACTTCTTCCGGCCAACAGACTTCATCCTCAGGCCAACAAACAACATCTTCCGGACAACAGACTACTACCTCAGGTCAACAAACAACATCTTCCGGCCAACAGACTACGTCCTCAGGCCAACAAACAACATCTTCCGGCCAACAGACTACGTCCTCAGGCCAACAAACAACTTCATCTGGTCAACAGACCACTTCTTCCGGCCAACAGACTTCATCCTCAGGCCAACAAACAACATCTTCCGGACAACAGACTACTACCTCAGGTCAACAAACAACATCTTCCGGCCAACAGACTACGTCCTCAGGCCAACAAACAACTTCTTCCGGCCAACAGACTACGTCCTCAGGCCAACAAACAACTTCTTCCGGCCAACAGACTACGTCCACAGGCCAACAAACAACTGCTTCCGGCCAACAGACTACGTCCTCAGGCCAACAAACAACATCTTCTGGCCAGCAAACAACATCTTCTGGCCAGCAAACAACATCTTCTGGCCAACAAGCTACGTCCTCCGGTCAACAAACAACTACGTCTGGTCAACAGGCCACTTCTTCTGGCCAACAAACAACATCCTCTGGTCAACAAACAACGTCTTCCGGCCAACAAACTACATCCTCAGGTGAACAAACATCTTCTGGACAACAAACTACCTCCTCTGGACAACAAACAACGTCGTCTGCACAAGAAACCACTTCGTCTGGACAAACTACGTCCTCTGGACAACAATCGACTTCTTCTGGGCAGCAAACCATTTCTTCAGTTCAACAAACTACTTCCTCTGGCCAGCAAAGTACTTCTTCTGGCCAGCAAACCGCTTCTTCTGGACAGCAATCTTCAAGTTCTAATCAACAACAACAAGGAATGACAACACCCCTGCCAGACCAAAGTCAACAGCAGCCAGGTACTCAGCAACCTGGAACGCAGCAACCAGGTACTCAGCAACCAAGTCAACAGCAGCCTGGCACTCAACAGCCAGGACCGCAGCAACCAAGTCAACAGCAGCCTGGCACTCAACAGCCAGGACCGCAGCAACCAAGTCAACAGCAGCCTGGCACTCAACAGCCAGGACCGCAGCAACCAAGTCAACAGCAGCCTGGCACTCAACAGCCAGGACCGCAGCAACCAAGTCAACAGCAGCCTGGCACTCAACAGCCAGGACCGCAGCAACCAAGTCAACAGCAGCCTGGCACTCAACAGCCAGGACCGCAGCAACCAAGTCAACAGCAGCCTGGCACTCAACAGCCAGGACCGCAGCAACCAAGTCAACAGCAGCCTGGCACTCAACAGCCAGGACCGCAGCAACCAAGTCAACAGCAGCCGGGCCCTCAACAGCCAGGAGCACAGCCACCAAGTCAACAGCAGCCAGGAGCTCAGCAGCCTAGCCAACAGCAGCCTGGCATTCAACAGCCAGGAACACAGCAACCAAGTCAACAGCAGCCAGGAACACAGCAACCAAGTCAACAGCAGCCTGGCACTCAACAGCCAGGAACTCAGCAGCCTGGCACTCAACAGCCTGGAACGCAACAACCAAGTCAACAGCAGCCAGGGACGCAGCAACCAAGTCAGCAGCAGCCAGGACCTCAGCAACCAGGCACTCAACCATCAAATCAGCAGCAACCAGGAAATCAGCAGCCCAGTCAACAACCAGGAGCACAACAGCCTGGAGCTTTGGCACCAGGAAGTCCCTGTCAGAGTGAAGGTTATTTCCCAGTACAAGGAGACTGTACTAAATTTGTTCGGTGTGTCCAAAGTGGACCTGGATTTACAAAGTATGAATTTTCATGTGGCCCGGGAACTGTTTGGGATCCAGTAAATACAGTATGTAACCATCCTTGGGCAGTACCAAACTGTGGAGGTTCTGGAAACTCGCAACCCCAACAAACGCAGCCACCCCAACAACCCCCCCAAACGTCCCAACCACCTCAACCTCAGCCACCTCCACAAACACAGCCACCCCAACAACCTCCACAACAACCCTCCCAAACTTCCCAACCACCACAAACCCAGCCACCTGCGCAAACACAGTCACCCCAACAACCTCCACAATCTTCCCAACCACCTCAACCCCAGCTACCTCCACAAACCTCCCAACCACCATCACAACCGCAGCCACCCCAACAGCCTCAGCAACCCCCACAGACATCTCAGCAGCCTAGTCAGCCTCCTTCTCAGGGTACTGGACCTACACAAAGTCCTTCGACTACACAATCTCAACAGACATCTCAGAGTCAAGGTTCTACTACATCAAACCAAAATCAACAAGGCCAGTCAACTCAAGGGCAAGGACCATCGCAACAAGGAGGACAATGTGATCAAAATAAGCAACCAATAACATGTACTCAAGCTGGTTTCTTTCCTTATCCTGGTAACTGTAAAAAGTTTTATCGATGTGTAGATTGGGATGGCGATAAAGGCCAAAGATTTTCACTATACACATTTGATTGTGGAGAAGGAACCATTTGGGATCCTGCCTTAAATACTTGCAACTATCCTGACAGTGTACAACCTCCAAGAGACTGTAGTTGTGATTCAAAAGAGCCTTCAACAACATCCAGTCCTTCATCGAGTTTAGGTAGTGAAACAAGTACCCAACCAAGCAGTTCAAGTACTCAGCCAATGACTGAATCAACTACTCCTAGCTCTACCACATCCCAAACCACACCAACTCCAACAACCATGCAAGAAACAACACAACCTGCCTCAACTCAACCAGGAACAACTCAACCGGGAACAACACAACCTGGCTCAACTCAACCAGGCACAACTCAACCAGGAACAACACAACCTGGGTCAACTCAACCAGAAACAACGCAGCCAGGTTCAACTCAACCGGGAACAACTCAACCAGGAACAACACAGCCAGGCTCAACTCAGCCAGGCACAACACAACCAGGAACAACACAGCCAGGTTCAACTCAACCTGGCAGTACACAGCCAGGCACAACTCAGCCAGGTTCTACTGAACCAGGAACAACTCAACCAGGTTCAACTCAGCCAGGAACAACACAGCCTGGTTCAACTCAACCAGGAACCACACAACCCGGTACAACTCAACCAGGAACGACACAGCCAGGCACGACACAACCTGGGACAACACAGCCAGGTACAACCGAACCTGCAACAACACAACCAGGTTCAACTCAACCGGGAACAACGCAACCAGGTTCAACTCAACCTGGAACAACACAGCCAGACACAACTCAGCCAGGTACTACTGAACCTGGAACAACTCAGCCAGGTTCAACTCAACCGGGAACAACTCAACCAGGAACAGCACAGCCAGGCTCAACTCAGCCAGGCACAACACAACCAGGAACAACACAACCAGGAACAACACAACCAGGAACAACACAGCCAGGTTCAACTCAACCTGGCAGTACACAGCCAGGCACAACTCAGCCAGGTTCTACTGAACCAGGAACAACACAGCCAGGTACTGAAACAGAAACAACTCCACCACTAACAACTCAACCAGGATCAACGCAACCAGGCACAACTCCAACTGGTACTCAGCCAGCTACATCTCCGACTGAAACAACACAACCAGGAACTTCACCTACTGAGACCACCCAGCCAGGATCTACAGAATCTGGAACAACTTCCGCAACATCTTCTGGGACTACACAAACTGGTTCACAGACTACTTCACAGGAAACAAGTCAAACTGGCTCACAGACAACTCAATCTGGCTCACAGACAACTCAAACTGGATCACAAACAACTCAAACAGGGCCAATGACAGAAACATCAACTGAAATTGCAACTACACAACCAATGGAGCCAACAGGAGAAGAAACAAAGCCACCTCCACCAACAAACGTACAGTGTGAACAGCTAGAAAGTGAGCAGTACAGCCTCGTATGTCCAACAGGATTCAGAAGGCACCCTAAAAATTGCAACCAATTTTATCAGTGCACTACATCAAATAATAATGCTAAAGTTCTTATTCTCTCCTGCACCAATGGAACAGTCTTTGATGATAAGAAGATACAATGCTTGCCTCCAAGTAAGTATATCAACTCATTTCTGTAAATTTGAAATGTTTAATTTATAGTCTTTCTTAAAGTTTTGGTGGTTATGAGCAATTCATCGTGCATTCAACTTAGAACAAAAAAATGCTTTATAAGTAGGGATACATATTTTTGTAGTTATTAATAATTATTTCTGCAAATGATCATGAATAATTAGTAACTATTGAAATCGAAGGCAGTGAAAATATGGTTGAACTGTTTCTTTTAATTTTCATATTACTGTCTAAATCATATACAAGTCCTTTTATAACAATATCCAAGGGTCTTGTAAATGTATATATCATTATAAGCAGACATCACTATACCCAGATAACAGTCGACTGAAAAAAAATTAAAAGGTTCGTTTGAACTTGTGATACTTGTGAAATAGATTATTGACTAAATTGTATAAAGGGTATTGAAATTAAGTCTATTGTTGGTATTTTATGATGAGTACCTTACATGATTAAACATAAATTCATAATAATTTCCTTTATATTTTAAGTTTTTTCAGGAAATAAAGTAAACACTTAATAATTAAAACTGAAAAAAGTTTAAACATCAACAATTAAAACTTTTAGAATGATAATTATTTATTGCATCCCTGTTACAGATGAAGCAGAGCCATGCAGTGGGCAGATGGCAGAAACAAGGATTTTCAAGAGGTTGGCGGATGGTTCAACACCACCAGTGAGTAATTTTATTTATGTAAGATGATCTGATGAAAGGATTTGGGAAAAATTTATACAAATCTCAATCGATCCTGCTGACTAGATATAAAAAATGATCACCATTCAAATATATGTATATATATACATATATTACATATGTTTGTACGAGTTTACTAACCAGCAAAATCAGTCCATCTGAAGGGGGGGTTTACCCCAGCCACAAATTACTAAATATCCAATATATATATATATATATATATATATATATATATATATATATATATATATATATATAAACACACACACAGTAGACTCTCCCTTATCCAGTCTTCTCTTGTCCGTCGCTCTCTCTAATCTGGCGGTCTCTGAGAGGAACAAGCGACAGATCTCGGAGCTCGCCGAGCTAGACTAGTTTGAGGGTTCCTAGAAAACCTTTCCTTCCTAGCTAGCCAAACATTTGTTTTGTCGTATTTCATTGAATGAAGATTGAAGAAGGCATATTTGTTTGAGAGGCAGGAACCTGTGTTTCCACTAAGAAAATAAATGTTTCTACTAAATTTTACTTTAATATGCAATATTAAAAATGGTACATAGTATTATATCCTCAAATAATCAGGTTTTTCAAATACATAAGTTACAGCTTCTAACTGAATTTTCTAATCTGGCACTTTCTCTAATCCGACTGTACCCCGATCACAATGACCCGGATTAGGGAGTCTACTGATATATATATATATATATATATATATATATATATATATATATATATATATATATATATATATTATTTTATTTAATCGACCAAAAATTAATAAGTAAAAATGTTAATAATAAGGCGTTAAATTGCATGGTTTATTCATTTGTTTGTTGTTGTTTTTTCAGATTCATGTAAGATCTCGACGATCTCTATGTCCTGCTCAGGGAACATTCCCTTACGACGGAGACTGTCAGAGGTTCTACAGGTGTTCCTATGACCGAAGGGGGAGAATGCAAGGTAATAAAACCACCTCTTTTTACTTTTTCTACTTTTAATTAAGAAAACATTATTAACTAATTTTCAGCTATTAACACAATTTGTGTGCTGGGCTGGTGTGCCCCTGGTGCTGCTAACACGTATCTGTGCTCTTTGCCGATGTGTACTGGAGGCACAAATCTGTGATTCTGAACAACTGCTGCTATCACATATGTGTGTTCCTCAGAAGCAGCATCTACCGATATCTAAATCGAACTAGAATTGCCAGTAGATAATTTAGGCTCTACCTTTTCGAAATATGCCAGCTGTATGACCATCTCAAACCTTTTTTGTAATGGTAATTTAGCAAAAAGAACTCAGCACAGGGTGGCTGTTGAAGCATCGGCCGAGTAGCACCCAATGAAGTTCAAGCCTTTCAATGCTCAGCAGCTAATGGGTTTAAAACAATAATTATTAAAACAGCTATCTCAAACTTTTTTTTTTTTTCGCTTCTTTCACAAATGTTTCTGGCTATATCCGTTATTATCTTAAAGAAAATTAACATGCCTCTATTAACATTCCAATTAACTTATTTTTCTACATTTCCTGAATATCTGATTTGCCTACAATAATGTTTTGCTGTCCAATTTACTATTAACTAGTATTAAAATTGTCTTCATCGACAATACCTTATGTCAAGACAGTACAGACTTATTTATAATTAGTACTAGCTGTTACCCGGCGTGCCATGCTACACCTACTTTCTGCATATAGAAAAGCCTAAATAAATTAGAAACCAAATAAGTATTATTAAAATCAAATAACACGAATCTGTAACTGTTTCGAACCCGTGACCTCCCAACTGGGAGTCCTAGACGACTTTGACCTAACCTATAACCCCCCCCCCCCCCCCCCGTATCAAGACATACATGTATGCAAAGTTTGGTAAAAATCGGTCTAACAGTGTGGATTTTTATTTAAAAAAAAAAAAAAAAAAAAAAAAAAAAAGCACATACAGACAGACAGATGGCAGCCGTTTTGACCTAGCCTATGGCAATCGCCGTATCAAGACCTACCATTATTCCAAGTTTGGTCAAAATCAGACAACGGTGTGGATTTGTATAAGGGACAAACATACAGACAGACAGCTGGTAGACGTTTTTGACTTAGCCTACGACACACCCCAGATTAAGATCCACATGTGTACCGAGTTTAGTCAAAATCGGACGAACGGTGTGGATTTGTATAAGGGACAAACATACATACAGACAGCTGGTAGACGTTTTTGACTTAGCCTACGACACTCCTCAGATTAAGATCCACATATGTACCAAGTTTGGTCAAAATCGGTCAAACGGTGTGGATTTGTATAAGGGACAAACATACAGACAGACAGCTGGTAGACGTTTTTGACTTAGCCTACGACACACCCCAGATTAAGATCCACAAGTGTACCGAGTTTAGTCAAACTCGGACGAACGGTGTGGATTTGTATAAGGGACAAACATACAGACAGACAGCTGGTAGATTTTTTTGACCTAGCCTAGGAGATTTCTCGTACCAAGACCTACCATTATTCCAAGTTTGGTCAAAATCAGTCAAACGGTGTGGATTTGTATAAGGGACAAACATACAGACAGACAGCTGGTAGACGTTTTTGACTTAGCCTACGACACTCCTCAGATTAAGATCCACATGTGTACCGAGTTTAGTCAAAATCGGACGAACGGTGTGGATTTGTATAAGGGACAAACATACAGACAGACAGCTGGTAGACGTTTTTGACTTAGCCTACAACACTCCCCAGATTAAGATCCACAAGTGTACCGAGTTTAGTCAAACTCGGACGAACGGTGTGGATTTGTATAAGGGACAAACATACAGACAGACAGCTGGTAGATTTTTTTGACCTAGCCTAGGAGATTTCTCGTACCAAGACCTACCATTATTCCAAGTTTGGTGAAAATCGGTCAAACGGTGTGGATTTGTATAAGGGACAAACATACAGACAGACAGGTGGTAGATTTTTTTGACCTAGCCTAGGAGATTTCTCGTATCAAGACCTACCATTATTCCAAGTTTGGTGAAAATCGGTCAAACGGTGTGGATTTGTATAAGGAACAAACAAACAGACAGACACGTGATTTTTATATATATATAGATAATACACATGGGGGTTTACTCCGGAACAAAATAATTAATTTACCCTTCCAGGCGTTATTTGAACTTCCTTACAATGAAACTTGTTATATACCATGCCCAAGTAATAAGAAAAATTAGTTAAAAATAAATAAAAAAATAAGCAAAATCATTCCAATAGAAGTTTGAGTTTACTCCTGAGAATCTGTCCAAAAATTCTGAGTTAATTATAATGGACGGTAACATTTAAATAAATATAATATTGAAACAACGCCTTCCTACTCCTTGATTAATTTATATAAATGAATTTATATTCACAGGTCACATGTACGAGTGCCCAGAGAACTATCGGTACTGGAACGTTTCACGGAGGTGTGAAAAGGCCTACAAAGTACCAGCATGTCAAGCGAACGGACCGACCCTGAGGATACAGCCGACCTCGGCTCCACTAGAGACTCAGGAGATAGGAAATTAAATTACTAATTGTACCTGAAAAGCCTTACAAAAGGCGCATTCGTCTTTCGTTTAGACAATTTTACACATAAACCTTTATTTATAAATTATTACTAAATGGACTCTTAACAAAAATTCTGTTGTAAATAAAATTGTATATTTTTCACATAGGGGTTTCAAGGAAAACCGATAAGACTGACTCTTGTATATAATTAAAAATGTATTGGTCAGGTATTTGTTAAAATGCTTGTCCGATTAAGTCAGTGCTTATTGGATCTTGAAGGTGAAGGGGATGTGGTAGACTCTTGTGAGTCTATAGCCTGTTCAGATAAACCTAGGAGTTCAATTGCCCATGAGCAAACGTCGGCAAGAATTTCTCCCGATGGGTCCACCATGTGCATTACTACTTCAATGAACAACACTCTATGTGAAACTCAATAAAAATTCATTATGTCTCGTTTAGGACTAGGGAAGGCTATGAGAGGTCAGGCAAGGGAGATAGTGTTTAATATTTATCAATAATTTGCTAAAATTAAGTCTGAAAACTTTTTAAATTTAAATAAAGTTATGACAGAGAGAATTTTTACCGCCAATTTTCTGCCGGGAACAGGCCACGCCCTTTTCCCTCCATCTAACCATACATTTGAACAGGCAATGTTATAGTCTAAATTGTTTTCAGCCTTCATTGAAATATTAATGCAAATGGCGGACCCGTCAGGAGTAATTCCCGCAGAATTTTGCACATGCGAGATTTGAACTGTTCTATCTAACTGAACAGGCTATAGTAGATATCTGACATGTCAAAAACGATTGAGTGTAATTATAGACTAAAACTATTTGTAGATTACCTTAGGATAGATTTAGAATAATGTGCCTATTGTGAATAAGCATTCATGTTGAATGAGATATATTGAGCATCAAACATCAAACGTTTGAAGACTTATTTATTTAATTTATGTGCAATATTGTATTGCAGTTTTGTATTGCTCAAAATAAAATTATTTGTACATTTGCATTGTAGTTGATTTTACCCCTTTTGGTTCTCTAGGATGAAAAATTATTTACTCTTTGATATTTCATAATAAAAAGGACAAAATCAGAACAGGGGCCTGGTTAAAAGAAAACAGAACAAGAAAAGAACATGTTATTTTAGGGTCTCCCCGTGGTCTAATGACTAACGCCTTGGATTATCGTGCGTTATTATCGGGTGGGTTCGAGTCACACTGGCAGTAGAGATTTTTCTCATGTTAGGGCCCGGTGTTATAATTCACTGCTGCCCCATGGATGTCGGCGCTAATGGCCCAAATGTTGGTGCACCATAAAAAAAAATGTTATTTTAACCAGGCTTCTAATTGGACATATATTACTGACTCACTCTTGTCTTAAGGAAAGATGAAACAGACCTGTTTGCATGCACTGTAATGAGACGCTTAAAATTAAACACATACTTACTAACTGCAGACTATGGGATTACTTGCCAGATCCACATGACTTACACAACTTACTAACTGAAAACAATCCATAGATCCTAAAATAATTGAAAAAATTAAATATTTATTCAAAATTGTAAAAATTAGATTTATTGGAAAGCAATTAATGACTAGTCAATAAATCCAATTAAAATTATAGACACATAAAGTCCTGTTGAAGATTTTTTTCCCAAGGAAAAATTCTGAGGTTGATTTATTTAACACAACATTCTTACTTTAAAGGATCTTCACCTTCAACCTTTTCAACTATTATTTATTACTTTTCACTGTTTAACGTTTTGGCCTTAGGACTATTCACATAAAACTAGAATAAAAACAAAACAGTTATTATCAATTTACAATAAAATACCCCCTTATTTTTTATGTATAATTAATATAATAACCCTCACGTAAAATTTCTTAAAAATACAATTTAAAGCTAATTTTACCTTCAAATAAGCTGTCCATTTTCTGCACCCTGTTTTTAAAAGGGTTGGTCATCCTAGCCATTTTGTATACAATTTTAATTTTCATTATAATAATAATTCATAATTTATGATTATTTGTAATCAAGATTATTCTTATTGTAACATTCTTATTTATTTAAATTTTAAAGTCCATTATTATTAACTGAGAATTTTGGGACAGGTTCTCTATAGGTTACCACCCTTTTCTAGCCTGGATTGGGCTGATGCCTTTTCTTTTTTCTAAAGAAAAGCCACCACCCCATAGTAGGAATCGAACCCACGACCTTTAGCACGGAGTATTAAGTGCTCACGCCTTAACACTCACGGCCATCGGGTCTCCACGAATTGTTTTATACAGATAAAATTGTATGTTTTCTACAGATAACACATTATATTTTATACAAATAATATTATATGATTTGAAGGTGAGGGTGGGAAAGTATCAATAGATTCTTAAAGAAAGTGGTAGGAGTTGTGACATTTCAAACCTGTTCGGGTTCATCATCAAGCATCTTATATTAGTAGACGATTTATACAGATTGGAATACGAACCATTGTTTTTCAGAAAGCTCCATACAAACTCCAAGCTATTGTCCTCATTGCTACACTTGAATAGAATGAACTGTGATTGTTTATTTATATACGAAATTGCTTATAAAACAGACTATTACTAAATAGTACTTACACTTCCTTATTAATACACTCCAAGGCAAGGATTGTGATGCAAGTCTCCAGGAAGGTTTTATTATTTAGTCTACTAAATATCTTCATTACCAAACCATGTGGTTATATTTCTTTTAGTTCATGAAATACAGTGTTTATTAAAGTGTGTGGCTATTAACTATAAAAACATAAATCCATGGTCCCATCTTATTTTTCAAGAAAACTTCATTTTAAAAGGTAGGATAAAATATTATTTCATAGTAATATTTGTGATTAAAAAAAACAAAAACATATGTATTGTACTGTGAAATCACAATTAACCTTAACTGATATTTTCCCACACAAACGGCAACGCTTTCCGAAAATCCCAAACCTTTTTTGATACTTTTCTGTTATTGCGCCACCAGTATAAAAACTAAATTTTTAAAAATTGTAATTAAAGACATTTGGTGCACAAAAATTATTCATTAACAAGAAGACAAGCATTGTAAAAATAATTAATATATTTTATAACTGAGGCAAATGAATCCGTCACTCTAAATTTTTATAACTGGTGGGGCAATAATAGAATGCCCCATATTCTTCAAATGAAACAATGTACCATTATATTTTTTTATACATGTAATCATATGTTTTTTTATTACCCATATTTGAATTATAATTTGAAGGCCCACTATGGGATGGTGGCTTTTCTTTCGAATAAAGAAAAGGCAGCAGCCCTATCCTGGCTAGAAAAGGTTGGTAACCTACAGATAACCCGTTCTATAATCCTGTGTCAATAATAAATGGGCGTTAAAATTTAAATAAATTATAATTTTTAAAATAACTCAATTTTTTTTTTTTTGCCGATGGGACGATAACAGAATAGTACCCCTTTTTTTTTTAAACGAGACCTTCAAATTACTAAAAATATGAAGTCTTGTATCTAAAATATTTTTTTAAACAAATACTTCGATTAAACCCTTTTCTAGCCAGGATAAGGGCAATGTCTTTACTTTTTTTTTCAACAAAGAAAAATCGTCAAACTCTTACAAATCTACCTACAGTTTATCACCCTTGTCTACCCAGGATAGGGCTGATACATCTTCTTTTTTTTAAAGAAAAGCCATCACCCCTAGAGGGAATCGAACCACCAACCTTCGGCTTAGACCTTAGCACTCGCGGCGACCGGGCAAAATAAATTTCTTTGGGTTATTGATCAATTCTGTACCAGAATGATACTGCCGTCATATCAATGTGAGCAAGCAGATGTGGGATTTCAACTTACCTATGGCAACAATTTAGTTTGCTTCCTATTTAGATACGTTTAATGGGTTTATTTTAATGCCCACATATAATGATGATTTTTGAGGTGGGTTTTCTACAGGCTACCACTCTTTTCTAGCCAGGATATGGCTGATGCAGAGCCTTTATTTAAAATGAAAGCCATTGCCCCTAGTTATAATCAAACCTACGACCTTACTTAGACACAGAGTGCCCACACCTAAGCAGTCATGGCCACCAGACCCCTCCCTAAATGGGTTTAGATGATATTTGAGAACTCCATAATATATGGGAGGCATTGATGATATTTTAACTTAGGAATACAAAAAACATAACCACTATAATAAATTGGAAATTTTACAATCACAACAGATGATTTTAATTTTGCACTAAAAAATAAACATCTCAATTCAAATGCTCTTTAATATGAAATTTTGGAACTGATTACTAAAAGAAGTCACAGGGATTCATGGAGTTTGTAGACATTTTGCTAGGATCGAGTTTCATCAAGTGAACATTTTCTATCCATTTTCCATTTTGAGTACTACTTCAATGTACGAGAAACATAAATGGGAAGAAAAGAGCCCAAAAATCCTGAAGAATGCCACCTTATACAGGAAGAAGATGATGATGATGAAGAGTCAGTAAGTCCTTGTAAAGTATTCTTGCTCGCTATAATACTTGTGGTTATATTGACTGGCATTGGAGTTATGATACTTAACTACAGAATGGTTGTGAAGTCGCCAAAGGCGTTGAGAAAACTCACATCATCCAATATAGGCCACAATTCTTCAAAAACGCCTCGAGTGGATGCTAAAGTCAAAACTTCCAAAAATTCCTTGGCTAATGAAGAAATGTGTAACACTTTTCGAAGTTCGAATAAAAGCTACACTGGCATTAATAGTTCGAACGTTTCAGCCGGAATTTTCTTCGTAACAGACGACGGAATTCTATCCGACCAAGACTCCTGCTCGATTGAGTCAGCACTTAAATCATTACCACAAACAAAAATATACCTGCTTGAACTTCTTTGTGGTAATAGGCCTAGGGAAATTCTGAAAGGCACAAATTACTCTGAGCTCCTGGCAAAAACGTACAACAACTTTTTGCACATTAGTATTGAAGGTCTGGATTATTTTAAAGACAGCCCGTTACGACAAAAATGGGAGTGCGATAATCAAATGTCTCTGTTCGGAGCGATGGTTCTCACTGCATGGGCGTACGGGAGTCCAACGCTCTTGCCAGAAGTAATAATAAATAGACCAGAATCACTTGCTACAAAAAGCACTTTAGTCTCACAATTTGTAATTTTGAACAATAAAAGGTGTGATGACTTCTTATACAATATTTTGGAATCGATCAAAATTGATAAAAATGTAACATATATACCTCATTTGCTAACAGAAGTACTCAATAATTTCAGAAAAGAATACCCATCACAGATGGTGAATATTTTAGATAAAACACATGTATGTGATCACATGAACATAAATTGTGTGTTTATTATAATAGAAGACTTAAAAAAACACTCCGCAAGCTGGTCACCACCACTCGCTAAATTTTGCCCAACAGTCATCAAATATTCCCAAGAAAATAAACAAAAAACAGAGGATGAAAATGATCGAACTATTCTACCACCTCATGGAAAGTGCCGCTGACTATGAAAACTAAGATAATTTCTAGAATGAATTTGAAGTTTCCAAATTTCAAATAAAGAGCCTTCTTTTTTTGATGTGATGTTTTATAAATGATACTTTTTCAGAGAAATTACTTTATTTCAAAAAATAAAATGGCCTGCACAATTAAGAGGAGAGAAAAACTTTATTTTAACAAAGAAAGTTTAGTTGCCCAACTAAATTGGGTTGGTTTACCCACAACATACTGATCAACCAGTAGGCATAGGAAAAAAATGAAATATATAAAACAAATTATGCTAATAAACCAAACAACAAACTATAAATGCAAATAGAACTAAGAATATAATGACGTAAGTATTCTAAAAATGTTTTTAAAAAAATAATAATAATAAAAATAAAATACAAAAAAAGACATAACAATTTAAAAAAGAAATTAATATTATTATGGAAATATTGGAATTATTATGCAAAAGCTAATTATTTTCAATTTTTTTAAAAAATAATCTTATCCCCTTCAAAATACTCTCCATTACATCTAATACCTTTGCACATACTGGTGCTTCCACCAGTAAAAATGTGGGAAACATTTTTGGTAGTTATCCTTAGAAATGGCTGATAGTTCCTCTCTCACATTTTTATTGGCCACTTCTATGTTGTTGGGAGTAAGGTTAGCACAGTGGTGAGTGAGGTTAACCAACCCTTTTACCTCAAGTTATATATTGTTCCCTTCTGGAGTTTAACAGGATATGAGGTGGGAGTAGCCTGTACACGTCTTGGAGAGTATTCTCTTGTAAGTTTGTTGTGATATTTTGGTCAAGCTGTTCTTATTTCTTTTTTTCTTCTAGTGTCTTCGTTCATGGGTTGAATTCGGCCTCCCTGACCATCCCTAGGCTAACCCAGCCTTTAATTAATTTAACAATGGGTACCTTGGGTGCTAATGGGGGTATTCCACCCTCTTGGTTTAGATAACCCATCATTACAGACCCCTCATGCTGAGTTTTTGGTCTTAGTTCTCCGTGTCTGATGGAAGAGAACCATAATCCCCAAGGCACAGTGTGCAGGTACATTGTCCTGGTAGAAGAACCAGTCTCCTGTCTACCACAAATCGATTATTTTTGTGCAATCTTCTTAACGCATCCAAATAAAAGGCTTCATTGGCAGTTTGACATTTAAAAAAAATGCTAACAAAAACAATCATTGCCGGACAGAACAATCCAGTTTGACAGCACAGGCGGCTCTGAACTGGTAATGACAAGTATATTTTTACCCTTTAATTCTAAAACAATTTAGATTCCTAACAGCAGGGCCAATATAATCCCTTCCATGGAAAACAGTTGCACCCTTTTAATTTGCAAAAACGGGTTTATAGGATGAACAGAAGCTGAACTCCATGCTGAATATTGATAAACAGAGTGTGAACCCACTGTGACAAGTCTACATTGAAACTGAAAGGTTAGGAGCAAAAAAATACATTAAAATCAGCATTTCATAACCATTTAAAAAAATGTCAACTTGTTTTTAGATGAGTAAGGATGAAAAGTTACGATTGCTCTTAGTTGAAAATCAAGGCTACGAACAAAACCATGCAAGTGGAATAACAAGAGGAGCAGCAGCGATCTTTACAAAATGGCCTTCATACATAGCATCAGCAATCTGGTTTACTTTGTTCATTGTGTCACTTGTCACTTTATTAACCTTACTTATTTTCATGGCTCTCGTCCACGAAGGGAAGTAAGTAAAATTACTAACAATAGTAATATTTATTTTATCAATGAAGATAAAACTCATTAATCTAAATATTAAAAATTATTTTCATAATTAAATGCAGATAGATAGCCCGTGGGGTGATAAGAAGTTTATTTTCTCAAAATTTATATGTTTACCAATTGAATTAATGAATTCATTATTTTACCTTTTATTATCTTTATATTTACTTTTAAAAAGTGAGAGATATTACTTTATTATTTATATAAAATGTATATTGAGATTCCTTTAATTTATAACTCACTATTACAAAGACTTATAAATTATTCATTTAATGTAAAACAAATACCTAAAATATGTGTATTATTTATTTGGGGTACTTTGGAGGGAGGGGGCAGTAATATTTATTTCAGCTAGACAAGTAAGAGTGTAAAAGCAGTGGAGCTCAATTTGGCTGAACACCTCACCACATTACTGAACATTTTTCTTCAATAATTTGAATGGTGGTATCATGGTAATGAATATCTTAATATATTTGAAAAAACAACTAATTTTTCCAGGTCAATATGTTAACTAATTTATATTAGGGTTTTATAATTCTTCCTTGTTGTTTTTCCAGAATTGTTGAGCAAAACGTATTCATCCCCCCAGAAGAAGCTCGCTTCATGGCTTCAAAAGAGATTCAAAGTGAATTCTGCAACCAGATGATTGCTAAACATCATTCGAAGAGACAGGAAATCCCTGATAGAGACTTGAAAGTATTCAATTCAGGAAACAACATATATTATATGGTGCTGAAACCTTTGGACAAGTTTACGTCTTGTTCAGTAGAATCTGTAGTCCGTTTAAGTCATGACAAAAATGTATTCCTCATGTTTTTGAAGCCTGTTAAAAGCATGCCTTTTGAAGATATTTTGAAAAAACAATATTCGAACTTTAATACTCTGTCATTAAATGGTAATAAAATTATGAGAGGTTCGCCATTTGAAGGAAAGTGGAAGGGGGATTTGAGGTCTCTGTTTGAAGCAGCGTTACTTACTGTGTGGCAATTTGGTGGAACAGTACTTTCGGAAAATCTGCTGCTTTTAGATAGAAAGATCTTCGACTTAAATAACATTTATTGCAAGGTGGACCCAGAGCTCATTTCCTGTCCAGAACAGTGTGCATCTTTTGTTTACGATTTGATCGGAGAAACTCTCAAATCGTCCCGAAATGCTTCCATGGACTACATATTGGACAACGCAATAAAGGTTTACTGCGGCGCGGAACACTTTATAAAGTCCGGTTGCACAGGAGTGACTCGTGTCGACGAGATGGAGATCTGTAACGAACCATATTCGCGATGTATGTTTGTTAGGTCTCGCTTGTGGCAGAAAAATTCTGCACTGGACAACGATTCATATTGGCAGATGATTTCAGAGTACTGTCCGGTGACTCATCAACACGACATAACTTTAGCACGTGATATAATTAAAGAGAGTATCAAAACGACAGTAAAAACAAAAGAGGGAAAAGAAAATTTCAAGACAACAATTAAAACAAATGAGGGTATAATAAAAGAAACAATCGGAACAACAGTGAAAATAGAAGCAAATACAGGATTTAGGTCAGCAGGGGGACAGGAAGGAAATAAATCAGAAATAATGATGGAAGTCACAGGCTCCTCAGAAACTAGCAATTCTACAGGGGATCAACAACAAATAGTAACCAAACATACACCATTAATCAGTCTAGACATATGTACTTCAAAATTAAAGGCGTATAAACCATAAAATATTTAACTTTTTTATAATGCTCACTCATTCGGTAAGATCTACTTTCTTAGATTAAAGACTCTCACCTCGTACTCAAGCAATGGTTCCTGGCACAGTGCAACCCTTCCACACCAAGAGCTTGAAAACACTTGAGAGTTTTAGAGATCAATCGGCTATCCCGTGGGGTTGCTTAAAAGTGTTAGTTGCAAGTATTGGGGAAAAAACAAGGGCTTTAAGCAGAACACATTTTAGCAGGAATTTAAGAAAGACCAGATTTAGTGATCCCATTTCTTTTTTGGAAAGAAAAGCTACCACCCTCATTTGGAATCAAACCCACAACCCTAGAAAACAAATGTCATTGATATTTATTTAAATTTTAATATCCGTTTAATAACACAGAATTTTAGGACGGTTATTTACATGCTACCATCTTTTTTTAGCCAGGATTATTCAAAAGAATAGCCACCAACTCTAGTGGGAATCAAACCCATAACCCTAGGCATGTCTTAACCCCTTTACATCTGTCTGTCTGGGAGACATGATTCAGTTCATGTGTTATTGTTGACTTTGGCGTTTCTGACGTCAAGCCATATTAATAATATTATTTGGACGTGGCAAAGTGCATTTTATTTGCAAGTCCATAAGTTAACCATAGGAGTGCTCAGGACTTAACATTCGGATGGCTATTGGGCTTTCTATCATTAAAATATACATTTTTAAACATTAAAAATATGAAAGTTCAGAGAAACATTTTTCCCGCCAAATCCCCCAAGAGCTCTAAGCAACTTTTTACTCTTACTCAGATACTTAAGTTTTTTTTTTTTTTTGTTTTTTTTTTTTTTTGCAGTAATCAATTTAGAAATCATTTGAGATTTCTACAATCTCAAATTTGCAAATTATAAAATGTTGACCCCTGCACCTGACAAAATTATTAAACATCATCAGCAGTTTCATTGCTTATATATATAAAGGAAAAATCCTTCATAGTAGCTATCAATATAGATTTATTAAGAGAGATAATTCAAAAATCTCCAATGTGTAGGCAGCCTCGGAAAAAACAAAACACTTGAAGCCAGTTATGTGTCATGAATACTGCAAAAGAAAATGATTGCATATCAATATTAAATAAATTAAAAATGTAAATATATTGAGCTGTAAATATTTTTGTAAAATTTTAAAAATTTTCAACTATATTGAATTGATACACACAGACTTATTAAAGCATTCATTGTCTTGGGGTTCTAGTGCAGGGTAGTAAAATTAAGAGTAGTGATCCACACAACAGAGTATCTCTGTTATAATACAAAGAATTGTATTTTAAAAAATAAAAGAAAGAAATTTATTAGATGCCAAACATGGCACTCAAGAGGAGCAGAAGCTCTTAAAGTGGCTTTGTTGTAAAAATAAATTATTATGGCCGAATAAGGCATTTTGATCAATAAATTCATAAGTACATTAAACAATGAGTAACTGATTTGAACTTTTTATCAAAATGAGCAAGCTAAATGTTGATTAAATTTGCAAACTTACGTAATAACAGAAAGTTCTTCTTTTCTAACGTCTGCCATCTAGAAGGCACTGAGATGACCAGAAGTAATAAATAAAGCATTATATTGAAGAGGTTCAGCCCAAGATAGAACATGGCAAGAACTGGGTACTTCTATTTAGAAAGCAAAAACGACATTAATATGAAATGGACATTACTTAATTAGTCAAATGATTTGGTGTAACAACAACATCCAATTTATATAAAGCCAATCCAAATATCTCTGGAATGTTAACATAACTATGAGCAGTTTCTGAGTCAAGACTATATCCAGACACAATCGACTGATTGTTAAAGAATATATACACTGACTGAATGTACTCCCATTTTTTTATTATTTTTTTTTATTTTTTAGAAGAATTAACTAGCTATGAAGCGATATGAAGATTGGCAGCCTAATTGGCAGGCATCCAAGTATAAAATAGGAGGTTCTGGGTTCAAATCCCAGCCTGGTGAGTTAGGTTTTCTAAAAATTAATGATTTTAAAACTAAATCATTGACCACGATGAGGTACAGATAGTTATCCATCTATCTGCTAACTAGTTTGATAGGTTGATAAGAAGTCAAGTAATGGTTGGGATTCGGCTAAGAGAAAATGTCGGATTTTCAGACAAATCTATATTTCAAACATTTGTTTGTTTTTTGTTTTTTTTGGCAGCCTTCTTCAACTAAAAAACCCCCCAAAGGCCCCCAGTTTTTCATTCAATGTTAAAAATTAGATAACAAATATTATTATTTATCTTCTTATGTGTATACTTGCCATTTTTTACTTGGGTCCTCTATATTTCTTATTCATTTATGGAGCTCCACAACAGCAAGGTGATTCGCTCACATACAAATAATTAATAAAAACTACATAAAGATAAAAGAGTAAAAAATAGGTTCAATTATAATAAATAAAAGTTTGATATATTAAATATTTTACTATTAACTATATTATAAAATGAGTAAATAAACAATGAAAAAATGTTTAATAATTATAAATAATAAAATAAATAATTCTTTATTGCAAGATGAAAATCATTATTGTATCGTTGTAGACTTTATTTTCTATTTTGAAGCTGCTCATAAACTTGCACACACTCGCTTTGTTGATGTATACTTATGGTAAGTTGTGTCATATTTTATCATAAAGAATTATTTTAAGTAGGTGTTTTAAAATGGTAACAATGAGCTTTTTTTCGGAAAATAATACAGACATATCAAATGGTATAGTTAAATAGTCTCGCGTTTTGCATTCTGTTAGTAAGGGTTTAACTGTTAGTTGTCTGTTACATGTCTGATATATTGGACTGTCTGGTTTTGTTATGAGATGAGAATGCTAAATGTGAATGTATGTCCGATTCTCAGTCTTGTAATTACTACTTCATCGTTTATAGTTAATTGCTTACTAGCTTGCCATTCATGAGTACTACTTTCAATCTCCCTTAGGCGGTTATCTCTTGTACTGTGCCATTCATATATCCCCTGGATATCTCCTGTAATTAGTAAGTGTAGGTCTTCAGTCGTTATGTTAATGTTTTTATTCTGAGCTGAGTTCTGTATAAAACTGTTTTTTTCCACTCTTCCCTACAAGTTTCAAACCCTTTTGGTGCCTCTTCAGGGGAATACGTTATAAATACCAAGGCTTAGAGCCTCAACTAAAGAGGAGAACCCTCCAATAGTTGGCTCATTTTGAATCTCGAGACAAGTAGGGAAGTGAGGAAATAAATATACTTGCCTATTGCAATAAATTCTAAATTTGAGTAAAATTTCATTTCACTATTAATTAAATAAAACTTACATACAGTACTCCGAGGGCAAGGAGAAAGTAGCTACTGAGGTTAAATCCAATTGACATCAATTTTACGTTTCTCAAGAGAGCTGGACACACTAAGAAAAGCAGTTCACGTTAACCAATGTATTTTAATCAGAGTACAAAGAAAGAAAAATATTATACCCATTGGATTCAGGCCAGAAAGAGCTGAAGGAGGTGCCAATCCTTTCTCCATGATGTAAAACAAATCGAATAATGTTACAACCTATTAGAAAAAAAATTATAATACTTGCGGTCAGTGATTGACAATGAGAATATACAATTCCTCAACAAATATAAATATTAGATTAATTAAAATGTTTAATAAGGCTGAACGAGCATTATACCAAGTTCTTACTTAAGTCTTTGAACATGAATTGATTGTTGAAAATGAAGTGTCCATTTTAAACCTTATTCAGCTCTGATGTAAGCAACACACATTTTGTTATTTTTTTGTTTAGAGTTATACATAATTTATTTACTCTCTTGTGAACTACGTCATCGCTGGGTGATTTCATCTACATATATCACCTGCGGTACCGTTTGAAAACCCAAATATTCCCTGGCTTTACAGCTGGCTCCCCAAGTGGCACAAACACCATGTACCAGGTGGTACATGTTGTTCGTTCGGTAGCTGAAAGCAAAATTTTCCCACATTTCCATCACCGGGACATTTTCCTCTCAGCTAACAAACAAGCATCGTGTACCACCAGAGGAAGCCAGCTATAATGTTAGAAAAAATTTGTTGTTCAACCCATTCTCCGTTACTCTAGCACTGGTGCGGGCTGACAAAGACACTCTCCCCATGCTCCACATGTACTAGTGCGGGCTGCCACACATGCTAAGTTTTCTCATGAAACTGAATATTCGTGTTAACTAGGTGTTTTTTTTTCTTGTATGCTAATAGTTCTCCTAGTTTGCCAGTAAATGACAGCGGCTGAGCAAAAGCGTACAGCGTTGGCTAATCGCAAAGGCATAGTTTTCCATCACGATAACGCCCGTCCTCACGTGTCTTTGCTGACCCAGCAGAAATTATAGGAGTTTGGCTGAGATGTGATCCCCCACCCACCGTATTTTCTCTTATTTCACTTTATTCGCCCGATGACTGCAAAACGCCAATAGAGGAGTTCATTGTGCACAAAACAAAGAAGTTCAGGGAGGACGGAATTTAAAAATACCTGAAACATGGCAACATGTAATAGATCAACAAGGGTCATATATGTATAATTGATTAAAAACATTTACAAGAATCTGAATTTTTTATTGAAATCACCAGTAAAAACGTTTTGAACTTATTTGACTCGATTGTACATGATGTATAACTTGCTCATGCCTCGTCAATTAGGACTAATCTCACTAATAAGTAATAACCACTGCCAAATTAATTCCACGTCACCTGCACAACGCCCTTGTATTCAATGTAGCAGTCAAAATGTTAAGAAACTGCAACACTGGTGATACATATGTTTATGCTAGAAAGTTAGGAAGTAGGTTATTTAGTCCAGAATAAAAACTGCCTCTGCCTTCTATTTCTTTTTATAAATTGCACCGAAATAGTCAAATAAAGAATTGTTACTCGTGATCATCTCAGATTCTACTGGGAAAAAAAGGACTATGTACAAAGATAGCAACCAAAGAAATTTGTGTTGTGGAAAATGGAAATGAATTGCATCGAAACCTGACACTGTTTTCTTTAGGGCAGTTCAATTCTACAGATATCAGCCTTCAAGATAAGCCTGGATCAGGTCGGTCCTTTAAAGGTGTATGTTGGTGAATTACTCAGCCAGGACTCATATACAATTATTGTCCAAAATGAGGGTTTCGAACAATCAATCGGGGAAAAAATAAGAACATAGAGTTAATATTCTATTAAAACAAAACTAGATACTCATGTAGGACATGTGAACCTACAACAGAGAGCCTGCAAAATGTCTTAAGTAGTAGTAGTGAAGAGCAAGGTATGTCTTATTTTAAGAGATTCAACGTTTTTTTTCTTTAGCTAAAAAATGTTTTTATATTTCCCTTGATGTTAGTGGAACAATTCGGCAAGGACTAATGAACAAACCATCCTAAATAGACATTAATAGTGACCCAATGAAAACTTCTCTCTGTGCAATCTGGTAATCAATTTAAAACTTGATTCATACTAGTGTTGAAAAAAAGAAAAGACATAATTTCTCTCCTAATCTGAAAATTGTTTTACAATATTTAGATAGCCAGATCTGAAAAAATAACTCTTCAAAAGCTATTACATAATTAGTATTATAAAACATATCTGAATATACATCAAATTATTTTTTACCAGAGCAGTAAAGCTGAAAGCCGATAAATAAACCTGGGATCCAAATAGGCAAGGCTTGCATATTTGATTAATTTCATTATGGTACGACTGCAAATAAATGGATATATTAAACTTCGAAAATAAGCAATGAATAGAATAATTCCTAACCAATTGTGTAATTTATATCCCAAATAAAAAGAAAAAATATTATATCTTAATTAAACAACTCAATTTACCGTATATTTTTTAGTTTTAAAATTTAAATTTAAAATAGTAAAATTGAATAATAACATGGGCGTATATAGAAAATAATTTCAGGGGGGGCTGGGAAAATTTCCGGGGTATGGAATACTAACAATTTAGAACTTGGAATAGTTTTGACCAACTAAAACGCTATTACACCTAAAATAAAATATTTTTTATGAACTAAGTGATCTTATTTAATTTATTTTTAAGGGAAACATTTTTACCGATCAGCTCAAAGTTCAGGGGGGGCTGAACACCCCCCCCTTATATACGCCCATTAATAATAATGCTAAAACTTAAATTAAATCTCAGGTGTATATTAACTAAGCCAAGGTTAGTTCGTCAAGGAGACATCTGTGATTACAGCCATCATAGACAAAAATTGTGAATACAGTTGTAATCAAAGAAAAAATAGTTTTAATTACAGGCCTAATCACAGAAACAGCGATGATTATATTCTTAATTACAGAGACAGTCGTAATTACAAAAAAATGTTCTGATTTCGAGAGGAATTATAACAGATGGGATTACAAGTGTAATCGTAACCACTCTTGTAATCACGATTATAATTATTCTATTCCACATATTGTTTACCATTAATTGCGAACATTTATTTTTTTGGGTTTATATATATATATATATTACGATTACAATTATCGATTACGATTACAATTATAATCTTTTATTTATATATATATATATATATATATATATATATATATATATATATATATATAAATAAAAGATTATAATTGTAATCGTAATCATGTCTCTGGTTCTGTGATTATAATCGTAATCACTCTTGTAATTACGATTATAATTGTAATCGTAATCATATCTCTAGGTTCTATGCCCAACTCTGCCCATATCAGCCAGTAAACCCATATTGTGCATTATTTCACACCTCACAGTCGCTTCCCTTCCAGAACTAAGGGGGATTAAAAACAAACTAAATAAGAGAATATATGCTGAAAAAAAAAATATTCTGGCAGTGACAGGTTGAGTAACATATTTGTTTTCCACAAATGACATGCTCATTGGAGTCTTGAGTTCAGTTGAATTCCTTCTGTGACTTGCTGAACACGCTTACACAATCACTTTATTGTATGTTACAATCAGAAAGATAAATACAAATTTATTTGTAATCACTCAATTTCATAGTTTTCCATTTGACCATCAACTACTCCGAACCATAGTTTCTTTAAAATTGTAGCAGCCCCCCCCCCCCCAACCAATCACTGCTTTAATTTCACTGGGTTAACCCCAAAGGCAACACTGGAGTGGCTCCTGTTAGGTTGCTTTACAACACTGATGCCGGATCTAACTACGTTTTAGCCAGTCTGTTTAGACTTTTTAGCTGATACGTTTTAGCTCTCGATACCTAGGCAGCGACTACGATACAACCTATTCTGTTGTGCTACAGTGCTTGTTTCCGGTATATTAGCCCACACATATACGGCTTAAAAAAAAAAACATTTTATTTCTCGGCAAGCGTTTCAGCCTGATTCAACATAAAGACCTTATATCTCTTTGCAAGCAATCATCTTTGTCGGCGGTCTTCCAGGTAAACACTTCTTCGATAAGTCTTCCTAATTTGTTTTCTTCTAATTCTTGGAGAGTAAAACCCATTTCATCAACAAGATTTTTCTGAATGTTCTTCAGGAACAGCTAATATATTTAGCTCAATGATTATCTTATTTTTATTAATATACTTTAAAAAAAAATCTTGTCACCTTGAAAAATATTCCAAGAATATGGCCAAAAGGGAGCTTCATACTTTACTTTCTTTTTGGTTTTTACTATACAATTTTAAGAGTATTGAAACAGAAAAAGAGTATTCTCTACTATATACAATAAATGATCTACATAAAGAATTAAGACATTACAGCTGTGAGATATATTACAATATGGTACTTACGTATTCGCGTCAATGCAGGTTAAAGAGGTGGCATTTCTATTGGTCAATCCTTAGGGATTCCATTGGCTGTTGTGTTTATAGTAACCATCTTGATCCCCTTGTCTTTATAACGCAATTCATTTGGGCATTGCTAACCCACGCAATTGTTTTTTTGTTGTTGTTTGTTACGCGAGTTTGTGTTATATTATCATTTTCTTCGTCTTTGTACGCTTCTTCGCGTTAAACCATCCTTGATCTATATTATCAATGAGTTGGATTGACTAGAGTTTCGATATAACCTTTAGCGAGCGGAAACGCATAGCAATTATGCTATTAATATAAGTGCTACGCGTTTTCGCTCGCTAAAGGTTATATCAAAACTCTAGTTAACCTATATCGTTGATAATCCCGTCGCCGTATTGGCTAAAACTGATTTGACTCCTTGATCCAGCTCTCTGACCCGGTGATGATACAGTTCTCTGAGACCCGCCTCCTTAACCTGCTTTGATGCTAATACGTAAGTACCTACCTACAATTTTTATCCGTACTTAGCAAAAGCTAAGGCTGAAAACAAATTAAACTATAACGTTGCCTGTTCAAATAGATGGTTCAGTTGGAGGGAAAAGGGCGTGGCCTATATGTCCGAAGCAGAAAATTGGCGGCAAAAATTATCTATGTTAAAACCTTATCACTAGAAGATTTAAAACTTTTTTAGCCTTAACTTTGGCTAAGTATTGATAAATATTAAACACTATCTCCATTGCCAGACTTCTCAAAGCCTTCCGTAGTCTTAAAAGTGACATGATCAGTTTTTCTAGTGTTTCACGTATCATGTTGTTCCTTGAAAATGGAATTTGCAAATGGTGGAACCATGGAGAATATATCTCTCAAAACTAGCGCATGCGAAATTGAACCTTTCCATCCATCTGAACAGGTCATAGTGTCTCCCTATAATTCATTAATAGCTTCAGTGAAAGTTTCTAGATTCTTTGGGGAAAAATGTAAACCTTGCGAAACATAATTTTTCTGTCTATCGTGGCACTGCGTGTCTTTCAATGGGTTGAGAAGACATTTTTGGAACAGCTGGACAATCCTCACTAAAAACTATAGCCATCTCGGATAACAGGTTCTTGCTTTTATTATAATTAGCACTCGTCAGTCAGTAGTACAATGTGTACGTACCTCTATAACATATCTTTAGAACAGGGTACACCTACCTGAGTGCAATAATACAAATTTACATACCCATTGCCTCAGTATGTAGGTATGTCCCTCTATGCAATGTATGCGTACCATAGTGCAAGTCATACGCACCTCAGAGCAATGTATTTGTACCTCGATGAAAAACATATCGCACTAGTATTTCTAAAGTGACACAACTCAAAAATTGGTTTTATTCACACCGTCATAGTTATGACTATGAAAGACATGGTAAACATCTCTCCACGAACAATCAAAACAGTATGTACCTAGCTTCTGAGCTTGTACACCAGAGGGCACTTGTGTCGCCCTTCCTGTCATAATATGCTAAGCCCCCTACATAGGCAAGAGTGACACATTTTCAGTTGACACATTTTGAGTTGTGTCACTAATGCGATATGTCCCTGAGTGCAATGCATTTGCTTCAGGTCTTATGCACATCAAGGCTATGTATAAAAACAGGAGGGGCCTGTGTTAGTTTTGATGAGCAAAGAATGACGTTTCAGCCGTGGTTCCTAACTAAATCGAAGATAACCATAATATATATGTGTGTGTGCACGCTCGTGTGTATGTGTTTTTATTTATATTTTAACGTCCACTTATAATTGATACGAAATTATAGGACGGGTTATCTGTTGGCTGCTACGCATTTCTATCCAGGATATGGCTGATGCCCTAATTTGTCCAAAGAAAAACTACCGCACTTAGAGGGAATCAAACCCACGACCATATCTAACCCACGACCAAACCTAACCCACGACCATACCTAACCCACGACCATACCTACCCCACGACCAAACATCACCCACGACCAAACCTAGCCCAATACCATACCTAACCCACGACCATACCTAACCCACGACCATATTTAACCCACGACCATATCTAACCCCCGACCATACCTAACCCACGACCATACCTAACCCACGACCTAACCACTCCATGCCTCAGGGAGTGCTCTCTGTTGGCTAAAACAGCTGTTGGACTAAAGCCGGTCTTCGCTCGAGGATTGCTGATTATCTTACACCCATCTAAACGTCAAAATATTTTTTTTTAATTTTAAGAAAAATTATTGAATACAGCTTCCGATATCTTTTACACCAGTAGTAAGCAAGCAGTTTCCAGACTGAACGGATTCAATGTTTCCTGATCGTGAAGTTCAAGAAACAGCGACGTATCAAGGTAGAGAGAGCTGTTTGTTGTTCCATGAATCCACAAGGCCAGGACAACACCCCGGCTGCTGCCTCCTAGTATCAGCTTTTTCCTCACCGTTTCAGTATGAAAAACATGTAAGTGTGAACACTTTATTTATCCGTTCATATATATATATATATATATATATATATATATATATATATATATATTCGACTAAAAATTCGCCGAATTAAATTAAATTTGGTACAGAATCCATCAACCGGAACATGTTTTTCGCGCGAAAAAATCGTAAAACTTAGGTTTCCGCGTTCCTAGGCTTCAATGTACACGTTTTAAAAGTAATTAGACGAGGGGAATCTAATGAAATCATTCCCAAGGCCATATCTATAACTGGTATTGAGGAAAAGGGAAAAGTATAGATATTTCTTGGGTATAGTCATATATATCTCGAAAAAGGTTGGGGAACCGTAGTAAATGTAAAAAATCTACTCGAAAGCTTATTATATTTCCTACAAATACGGAGAAATCAGTGGTTAGGATAAGTTTGGAGTTAAGGAAGTATTAGAAAGAAAATATTTTATTAACAGGCATGAAAAGTCAGATCTTGGTGTATTGTCTAAAATATCTCGAAAACGGTTAGTAAATCGTGGTAAGTGAAACGTGGCCAATCGAAAGCTTACTAAATTCTCTACAAAAAAGATTCTGATGTATTGTTCGATAGGGCGATGTTAATCGGAGAAATAAGTGCTTTGAACTTCGAAATTGTTAGTTCTCTTCTTTTCAACGTGTTTTTGCCTCACTTTTTAAAAGTTTTTTTTATTAATTGAATTTAACTGTAGAATAAGTATTTTAGTAAAACAAGGTAAGAAAATTTGTTTCCTAGAGCGAACGTTGAGAAAATGGATGGAGTAATTTCCGCTTAGGATACTGTCAATTTTCTGTTGTAGCGACTAAGATCTCGCTTTTCTTTGAGATTCCATTTTATATTTTTACATGTTTTTACATTTTACAAAAAAGATTTAGACAATACGTGAATTGTTTCTATTCTAAACTTTACAAAGGAGACTATTCTTAAGAACGGAAACGCGTTAAGATGATCATTTTTATAAAACAATTAAACCACTTTGGCCTACCTTTTTTTTTTCAGAATATTATTTACGCTTCTTCTTATCCTGACCATAACCCAAATGGGTTCCTATGGAAGTATACCCATGTGCGAGCCACCAGACTGCGCTGCTGTTCTGTGCTTAGCTGCGGATCCACGTAGCTGTGAAGCACAGAATAAGCAGTTCCGCTCCAAGGAATCTGTGTGCGGATGTTGTGATTTCTGCTTTGATCCGAACGACTCTGTAAGTTTCGAATAGTTTTTTTTATCTCTTTCCTATCCTAATTTCGTATTTTGAAATATCTAAACATTTTAATAATAATCCGATGGGGAATCAACCGAGTAAAATGACTTACTTTGTTTAGGTCGCAAGATGTCGTGAAATACTATTTATCCACATATTATGACTTAAAATTGTTCTTCCCACTTAGAAATGAAGTGCTGAATGTCTAAGTTTGTAAAAACAGGCGACAGATTGAATAGTGCACTCAGTATATATATATATATATATATATATATATATATATATATATATATATATAAAATGCTAAAAAACATACATGTGATATACTGTACCTTGTACGATACATGTGGTACAATAAACGGCCTTCTAAAAGCGGTACTTTTAGAAGAAAAAAAAAATATATATATATATATATATATATATATATATATATATATATATATATATATATATATATATAAATAAAATAATTTTTTGTTTTTAGCGAATTTTTGCCCTCCCTCCTTACTGAGGAAACTCGCTGATGATGTTGACCTCATGACGGACTCCGACGCAGCGCCGACTATAGTTGTGCTCAAAGAAAAGAACCAGGTATTGCGCACGTGCTGCCTCCAGCCCATTTGCTACCTCCTAGTTCTTTTGCTTTTGGTCGAACTATAGTCTGTTCGATCTCTAGCTGGCTCAAAAATATTTCATGTGATTTCAAAGGTCAAGGTTGTTAACCAGCAGAATGTCTGTGATGTTATTATTCAAACGTTATATATGCTTTCTTTGCAGTCAAGAAAATGTGTGTAAAGTGAAAAAGTTCATTAATTGATATTCTAAATATAACCAAATAATATAAAAACACTTCTGATATAATTTGATTGTAATCCTATGTTCCAGATTTGACTCCTTAAGGCATTTAACAAAGAATATTTGACATCAGCAAGAATATTTGAGCATTTGACTCCTTAAGGCATTTTAGAAAGAATATTATGTTGAAAATAAAAAATAATTACTTGATAACACATTCTATAATTTCCTACCTTCTTAAGAAACCTTTATTGCATGACTTTTAAACTACAATGTCGTCTGAACAGATCTCGAAAAACAAGCTTAATTAGAGGTATGTAAAAATGTTCTTCTGAGTTATTTTAAGTTAACTATATGATTGAAATTTACATGAGTAGAAAAATATATTTTTAAACGACCATTTTGTTTATAGAACTCTAAAAACCTCCCCATGATTTTATATTTTGCTAATTTAATCCTGTCTAGGACTCCATTCTAGGTCGCCTGAAAAAGATCGACACTTGTCCAGTACTCCTGGCATGGAGGACGTCGGACTCGTTGTCAGGAGGTCCGCGAAAGATGGACTTCTGTCTTGGACATCTTGCCAGGATGTCCTTCAATGATCAACTGCTGTATTGGACTCCTTGCCAAGATGCCTGTCAAAGGTTAACCCCTGTCTAGGACTCTATTTAAAGATGCCTTGCAAAGATCGACTCATGTCTAGGGCACCTTACCAGGATGTATATCGAGGAATCACTCCCGACTTAGGCTCCTTGCTAAGATGCCTCTCAAAGGTTGACTCCTGTCTTAGACTCCTTGCCAAGATGCCTGTCGGAGGTTTACTCCTGTCTTAGACTCCTTGCCAAGAATGCTGTCAAAGGGTTACTCCTGTCTTAGACTCCTTGCGAAGATGCCTGTCGAAGGTTGACTCCTGTCTTAAACTCCTTGTCAAGATGCCTGTCAAAGGTTCACTCCTGTCTAGTAATCCTTGCGAGGATGCCTGTCTTAGCGTTTCTCCTCTTTACGACTCCTTGCCGAAATGCTTTTCAAAGAAACATTTTTCTTTCCTTTTTTACGGCATGTCAGCCACATGGGCAATTTATGCCTTGATTGGGGTGACAGATAGCACCACCACCACCGACAGGACCCCACCAGGCCCACCGATATCGCAGGCCCCCTACTCGATGAGGGTTTACAGTATACTGCAGATATTACATGACATGAGCTTGTGAACGAGGGTCTACTCGATGGGACCAGGCCGGCTAGACCCTCCAAGCTCATGTACTAAAAAAGTCCGTCTCGCAGGAACTGCATCATCTTAGCGCGGTTCCGTTCATATCCCTAGTCTAATTTGGAAAGATTAAAATAGAAGCAGTTATTATTTTGGTTCCACCAGTCTTTTTTTTTTAATTAATTATTTTAAGGGCGTGTCAACCCTTAAGGTCACTAACGCCATTCCTGTGTGTAGTAAAGTCTTGAAAGGTCATGATTTACAATCTTACCCCTGGAAGGGACGGCTAACACTAAAAACGGACCCGCTAGTGACAAGGTCTTGGAATCCTTGAAATCTATATACTTGGTATAGGCCAAGGTTTATGTCGATGCGCCGTAAAAAAAAACAAAACAAAAAAAACAAAAAAACAAGGAATAAAACAGACAATACCATAAAAGAAAAAAAAATTAAGGACAATATACGAAGATTCCGAACCATTTCATGTCTGTTAATAAAATATTTTATTCTAATCCCAATAACGCAACACTTATACACAAATAAACTTTCTTTAGGTACCTATTTAATACGTATAAAATAAGGTTATAATGAGCGATCCGCTGTGGCATACACCAAGTACTACGTGTGGAGTGCAACTAGTATAGACCGGTACGTCAGTACCACTGTGGTATGTAAAGAGCGCCTGTTCTGATACTGGCAAAAATTAGAAATCCTACATTCCTACAGTTGTTTGGAGGCTTATCTTTATGACCCTAGAAAGGAACTTACAGATAACGAGGGTACACTGGGCGATACCTGTACTGGGAATGCCCTCCACCCTAAGCCTCCTAGCTCCACACCTTCGAATTCATATGATTTTGTTCAATGAATTTAAAAAAAAAAAAATAATAATAATAAATATATAAAAACTGCTGAAAATAGGGAATACCAAAAACAATTCTAAAGAACGAAATCAACACCAGTACAGTAATCTAGATATTCATAGGGCATCTTCGAATTCCAAGATGCCGTTGAAACAAAATATTGTTTCTATTTATACGTATCCTGTTTTATTGACTAATACATTTGACTACTATAAGCAATCACAAAAATAACGAGCAGTGAAAAAAAACTGTAGGAAACACACAAAAAGATTCGTTCAAATGAACGAAATTACCTTTGTTTTAAGCACTTATTTCTCCAAATATGACCATCCCATCGCAAATGTCTTCAAAACATTTTTTGTAGAAAATTTAGTAACCTTTCGAATGGTAATCTTTTGCTTGCCAAGATTCCAAACCGTTTACGTGATATTAATGAAAATATACGAAGTTCCCAAAACTTTTCATGTCTAAAAATGAAATATTTTATTTTAATCCTTCCTTTACTCCAAACGTAGCCAAAATTTCAACATATTAGTTTTGATGAATGTAGAACATGCAGAAAATGTTTCAACTGAATCCCATGATTCTAAGTACCCAAACCAAAAACGGTATTCAAAAACAATTTTTCCAATTTTCTCGAAAACGGTTAAAGCTATCGCCTTGAAAATGGTTTCATTCGTTTTCAAAGCCCAGGAAGCATATAAAACGAGTACTTACAAGCTTATGAACTCAAAAACATAAGCGTTACGATTTTTTTGCGCGAATATCGCCCCAAACGCCATCTTCTTGCTGGTTAACGAACTTGACCTTTCAAATTGGACGACAGATTTTTGTACCAAATTTCATCAAAATCGGACCATCAGGGAAGCTAGAAATCCGCGAACAGACAAATATATATATATATATATATATATATATATATATATATATATATATATATATATATATTTATTTAAATACAAATTTTAACCACCGTTATTTTCGGTCTCTAGGGGTTCTGAAACGCGAATTTTCTAGTCGGCACTTCCGGATTGTTTCATTGTATCAACCTTATAAGCGGGGTTCCTCCCTTTGGGGGAGGGAGGAACCGCGCTAAAAGAAACATTTGATTTTTTGATAAGATTTTTTTTTTTAAATGAAAGCTAATAATATTAAGAACCATTTTGTGTAGTCAATTACTTTTTTGTTTCTCTTGAAAAATTACGTGAAGATATGTTTATAACCTTCTAGCTACCTTTTTTATAAATTATTTTAAAATATGAATACTAATGCTTCTGTTATCGTAGTGTACCAGTTAAATATTAACACTCTTGGGCTCTGAACTCCTCCTTTATACCTTCAAAAAGGTAATCGAAGGTTTCTATGCTTATTAGGTGGTATTTCTTAAAGTAATTACTCAGTTTCTCTTCACTGCGAGTTCATTATTGACGAGCTGTGTCTCGATTGGACCGGATCGGTTTGGGACCAATTTAGGCACTTTTCTAGGCAGTCGGTCGCTGTCGGTCATCCGATATTAGGTACTATGTAGATGCAGCCTAAGAATGATTTTTTCCCATTGAATTAATGAATGTGTTTATTTACATCAATATGAAAATGATAAATGTTTGAAAATGACCAACTCGAGTGCAATGCAATGTTATAATATCATCGTTAAGATTGCATTTTAATTGTGAGAAAATTATAATAGTGCCCGTTTATGATTCTTGAATCGTTCTAGGAAGCCAGGTTTTCCTGCGCAGATTTTCCTGTTCGCAGCCAATCATACTGCTTTTACCGTCACAAACTAGTACCTATGTTCAGAATATCTAGTTTTTCTTTAATGGTTTATGCTCGCTTCAACATTTACATTCAATTTAAAGAGCTATAAGCCTGTTACATATATATTTATATGCGTGTAATCAGGGTGTCTCGAACTTTTTTTTCTCTCTTTTATTGATATTTACAATCTGTACAAATATATACAATAAGTAAATTTGACCAAACAATGGCAACACACTGGATGAGATGAGGGGAGAAGGCAGACATAACTGCTACAGTTATGTTCTTATCTTATTTTAATGCAAAATTGGTTGAACTATGTACACTATTTACAAGATATACACAATTTCTTGCAATAAGTTGTCTCATGGCCGATGGCGGCGGTGACGGCGAGAAGAATTATCAGGAATAACAATGGAAGAAAGGGATCTGCCAAGAGGATTGGGGTGGGCTGGGAGTTTAGAGAAAAAAATCAGGAATCGGGATTTGGCTAAATCATGGACAAAGGGTGTATCAGTGTCTCGGTGGATAGTCAAGTTTGAGACGTAGAAAGGAGCGTTAAGGATTTTACGGAGGACTTTGGATTGAGAACGTTGGATAAAGTTTATATTTGATGGCTTAACTGATCCCCATAGTTCCGGTATGTCCATATCGGTCTTATTATAGTCTTGCATATTGTCACTTTGTTTTTTTTCTGTCAAGTTTTGATTTGGGTCCAATAAGTCGTCGGAGAAGTCCAAAGCTTTATTATTCAAAGTTTTATGTTTTTTTTCCAGGTAAGTCGCATGTCGAGGTGGAATCCTAAATATCGAACCTCGTTGGATTGGGGTATTGGGATATTGTGGATTTTTACGGAAGGGCACTCAGCTCGTCGCAGGGTGAAGGTTACATGGGTACATTTCTCTGGGTTCATTTGAATCCTCCATTGTTTACCCACTTCTCGACGTCATTGAGGTAGGTTTGGAGTTTTTCAGTTGCCAATTTAGGGTCGGGAGAGGAAATAAGGAAGGCAGTGTCGTCGGCAAATGTACACGTGACAATATTTGGGGTTGTTGGGATATCTGAAGTAAATATAGAATAAAGGAGAGGAGCTAGGATACTGCCTTGCGGGACACCTGCTTCCCTGCTGGGTTCGAGGAGAGGAAATTGAAGAGCCGTATTTAATATGGACTATACGATTTTCAAGATATGATTTTAGGATAAGATAGAAATGGAAAGGAAGGAATGTTTTGAGTTTGTAAAGAAGTCCGGGATGCCAAACTCGATCAAAGGCCTGAGCCACGTCAAGAAAGACACTGGAACACAAGCCCATTTGCTCAAGTATGGAGGAAATGGTGTCAACTACACGGAAGACTTGTTGGGTAGTGGAATACTGGGTACGGAAGCCAAACTGGTGGTCAGGAATTTTATGGTTTGAGTTTACTATGGGTAGGAGTCTTCTATACAGGAGTTTTTTGAATAATTTTGAAATTATTGAGAGAAGGCTAATAGGACGATAGGAGCTGGCAAGTGTTGGAGATTTAAGGGGTTTTGGAATAAGAATTACTTCGGAATGTTTCCAGGATGTGGGAAATCGAGTAGGACGGAGGATGCTATTAAATATTAGTGTAAGGAACATCAGGGTTTTGTGTGGCAGGTGTCGAAGAATATTGGCAGTTATTAGATCGGGACCTGGAGATTTCTTACGAGGGAGATGGTGAATTGTATATTTGACATCTGCAGGACTGATGGATTTAGGTGGTTCCGAAAGAGGAAGGGGTTCATCAAGCGAGTTAAGGATTTCAGTAGTGAGTGTGGGATTAGTTTCAGGATTTGGAGTGAATACGGATTGGAGATGGTTGGCAAATAATGTTGCTTTTTCCTCGTCACTTCGTGCCCAGGAACCATTCTCTTGGCGAAAAAGGAGATGAGGCTTGCCATTAGGAGTTATCACTGGTAGTGAGGGAGGAAAGGTAAGTATCGTACACGTCAGTTCGATGTTTTTTAGTTCGTCTTTTAGCCGTCTCGTCAGGTTGTTGAAAAAGGTTTTATCGGAAGGGTGTCGGGATCTCTGCCATTGGGCTCGTGCTCTACGTTTTACTGACAAGAGCTCAAGGATTTGGGGAGGGAGTTTTGAATGTTGAGGAGAGGGTATTGGTTTCCGTTGCTTGCTTGCAACTTTCATGCTGAATTAGGCCAGCGTAACTATTTCTGCAGCTCTGTTCACGTCCTGTTGTGTTTTCAGAGCTACTTTCAGATCAATAAAACAGTCTACTGTCGATCAAAACAATGGCCAGTCCACAGGTCCTGGTGTAAGAGTAGGTTTAGGAGGAAGGGGGATCGGAGAGGAATTAAGGGTGAGAAGGAGAAGAGAGTGGTCCTGCAATAGTGTGTAGAAATTACTCCGTTTGAGCACAGATTTTTCGAATGAGATCGCTCAATTAAAAATCACCTAGGAACCATATTTCTGGGAAACTTAATAAGCTTTCGATTAGATGCTTTACATTTACTAAGATCTCCTAACGGGTTTCGAGGTCCGAAAATCTATTTTTTTTTTTTTTTTTCTATTTTCCTGGACAATAATTTTACATAAGGCTCTGGAAATAATTTTTCATTCGATTTCCCCCTTCCAATTACTTAAAAAACGCGTACTTGGAAGTCTATTAATGAGAAAACGTAGGCTCTACGATTTTCTTTGGCTAAAACATGTTCCGGAAACGGAGACCATTTTGGTGCCAGCTAGAGAGCGAACAGGCATATATATAGTAGGTACTGGGTTCGTGTTCTTTTCTACTCGGTACATCCATTGCTTCCTCAGATTATAAGCGGGTTTTCTAATTATGGAAGGAGCATAGGAATATATGCTATAATATCCCTTAATATGATAATATAAACCCGGGGTAAATCTGAAGGAGAGCGTCCTCAGCTACGATTTTCTTCAAAGTTTGCACTATAACGTATTTTGATGCACTAAACACGAATCCGTTGAAAAAAAAAACCGCTCTCAACTAGGAAAGAAGTTATTTTAAAAAAAAGTTCACTGTTATGAAGGTTACAAACGATCGCATAAACAACGTACTTGTAAACTCGCGCATGCGCAATAGTCCTTAATGAAGAAGTGTAATTGAAATTAACTATCAATTATTAAAATTTACCAACACTTATTTATTCAGAAACGTTTTTTTAAAATAATGAAACATTCTTCAAATTTCTTGTTTCGCTCCTGAAAAGTATTATATAACAGAAATCCCTTAATAATTAGCTAATGCCTTTATGATTTGTTCCTTCTAACCTTCTCTAATTCCCTCTAAGTTGTAATTAGGTTTTTATTGTTATCGTTATTGCAGTTTTTTGTAGCAAGTTAAAAATGAAGTTACACGACTTCATAATTCTTATCCACAATCGAGAAGAATTACTCAAATTTTTCATACAAAACAAAGTTTTGAGTACCTAATTCTCTCGAACATCGCGTCTGAAGATGTCTAGGAGGATTAGAAGAATGCCTTGGACGACTTTTGGGCATAGAATTCTTTTCATTTCTGCGAGTTGGATTGACTAGGGTTTTGATGTTTTCTTGTGCGAGCGGAAACGCATAGCACATATGCCAAAAAGCGACAGTTTACGACCAAGTCAGCTACCACAGGTGAGTCTAAATTTCAATTACACTTCGTCATTAAGGACTATTGCGCATGCGCGTGTTTACATATTAGCTGTTTACCCCGTCTTTTATAACCTCCATAACAGTGAACTTTAGTGCTTAATAACTTCTTTCCTAGTTGACAGCGGGTTTTTTTTTTTCAACGGATTTGTGTTTAGTGCATCAAAATACGTTATAGTGCAAACTTTGAAGAAAATCGTAGCTGAGGACGCTCTCCTTCAGTTTTACCAAACCCGGCGTCAACAATTCTCCCAGATGAATACAAGTACTTATATATAAAGTGCTCTTTGAACAGCAAACCGGTTTTGCGAGGCTACTCTCTTGCTCTTCCTCGCACAACAGCGAAGTGCTCCTCAAGGTAAGAGTCTTCAATAATCTTGTGTCTAGCAGGCTCGACTGCTATCGCATCTTTCGGGCCATGAACAAGTAAATATAGAGCATTTCTATCATGTTTCTAACTCGTTTTATTTGTTGGTAATTCTTAATATTTCTTTTAAAGAAAAATGTATAGTTTTGGTTTCTTGGATATTTCTGTTGCACTTTGAGATAGATCAAGTATTTCCAATTGAACGTGGTAACGATTAATCACCTTCTGAACCTATTTAGTTTATATGTAAAAAGCATTTTCCTGTTTAGTTACTCACGGACGTGTACCGTGTTTCGTTAGAATAGAACAGAAAATACGACCGATATGAGCACATTAGTAATTTGGGTCCACAGTAAACCCCTCTTTTAGATGAACCGTTTCAGTTTATATTTGCAAGACATCTTCCTCTCGTGGCATTTACCGAGTTTCGTGGCGAAAAAACAAACAATCGTATTATCAGACATACAAACATATATAAATACTTAAATATACATTTTAATAGGGGGGATTTTCGATATATAGAAGGCAGGTAGGATACATGAAGATTAGAACACATTTTTCAAAAATTCTTCGGAAATTCATTTTAGCTACAAGGTAGGAATTGTCGGGGTTCGGTCACTGCTTTTAAATAAAAGCAACATTTTACAAATGAAAATGGCTTTATTGATGCCGACGTTTCGGCTTGAGATTCAAGCCTTCATCAGGGTGATGAGAAAATTGAGAACTGTACCTCACAGATGCGGGATCATTTCTGCATTCATTTTAGCTACATTTCTTCGGAAAGTCCTAAAACTTAGTTTTGTCAATATTCATGAACGAACCCCGTCAATGTACACCGTAGCTTTTATTACAACATATCTTTATTATAACAAATCATGAGCGTAAATTGGAAATAATTTCGGGAGGCTGGGAAAACTTCGGGGGGGCTGGGAAAATTTCTTGAGGGGCTGGGACCATTTCCGGGGTATGGATTCGGACTAACAACTAACTTGGTATAGTTTTAGCCAACTAAAACGCTATTACACCTAAAATAAAATATTTTTTATGAACTAAGTAATCTTATCAAATCAAAATTTTGGAGGGGGGGGGCTGAGATCCTCTCAGCCTCCCTTATGTACGCCCATGTCACAAATCCTGCTTTCATAATTGAGTGAGTGATGATGACTAATTATTCATCATTACACGGTATTTTACCGTTTATACGGAATTTTACGGTTTTTATTTTTAGGGTTACTTCTGTTACAGGATGACGCCAACAATTTTTATTGTATTAACATTGATCTGCTGTGTCTGTGGTACTAACTGTCCAGGGAACTAACTGGCCCTCCGATCCAGGGAAGTGTGACGTAGTCAGTTGCGAGCGTGCTACGCCGAGGTACTGCGAAAAGCAAGGGCTTCAGTTCGTAGCGAAAGAAGATATTTGTGGTTGCTGTGACATCTGCCAACGCTATATACGTAAAATGTTTTTTTATTTGAATTATTTTTTTTTTTAAGACAACTTTTTAAAATTATTTTTAGTGATGTAATGAGGCTAAGTTTTTCATATTATATATATATATATATATATATATATATATATATATATATATATATATATATATTATTATTATTATTAACCTTTAAGTACTGAGGTATGGTCCCTGGGACCTTTTGTTTACTGAAATTTGAAATAAATTATATATTCATTGAATGTGTGCAATCAAAAGGGAACTAGAAGGGGGGATTTCTAGAAATGGCTACCATAAGGTCCCAGGGACCATACGTCAGTACTTAAAGGGAACTACTTGGGGGGATTTCTAGAAATGGCTACCATAAGGTCCCAGGGACCATACGTCAGTACTTAAAGGTTAATATGTTAGATTTAGATAAATACAAATATAATTATTGAGGTGTCCATTCTGTTAGAAATCGAGGTTTTCTTAGAGCAGACATTTAGAAGGCGGAGTGATTAATTTTCGCTTAGGTTACTGTCAGTTTCCTGAACATTGTGAACTTATTTTATTCGAAGCATTCCAACACCACTAGAGATAAGAAAGTAAAAGCGCTAAGATGACGCAGTTCCAGGAAGTCGGATTTCTATTTTAGCGCGGTTTCTCCCTCCCTCATAGGGAGGAACCCCGCTTATAGGGTTGATACAATGAAACAATCCGGAAGTGCCGACTAGAAAATTTTTCGTTTCAGAACCCCTGGAAACCGATATATATATATATATATATATTTGTCTGTTCGCGCACTGCTGGCTTCCCTGATGGTCCGATTTTGATGAAATTTGGTACAAAAATCCGTCGTCCAATTTGAAAGGTCAAGTTCGTTAACCAGCAAAATCCGTCCACTGGAAGATGGCATTTGGGGCAAAAAATCGTAACGCTTACGTTATTGAGTTCATAAGCTTGTAAGTACTCTTTTTATAGGCTTCTTGGGCTAGGAAAACGAATGGAACCATTTTCAAGGCGATAACTTTAACCGTTTTCGAGAAAATTGGAAAAATAGTTTTAGAATACCGTTTTTGGTTTGGGTACTTAGAATTACGGGATTCAGTTGAAACATTATCTGCATGTTCTACTTTCATTAAAACTAATATGTTGAAAGTTTTGTTACGTTTGGAGTTAAGGAAGGGTTAGAATAAATTTTTTTATGAAGACATGAAAAGTTTTGGGAACTTCGTATACTTTCATTAATATCTCGAACACGGTTGGGAAATCGTGGTAAGTGGATAGAAACTATTTGAAAGCTTACTAAATTCTCTACAAAAAAGATTCTAAAACTATTTTTGATTAGGTTATGTCAATCGGAGAAATAAGTGCTTAAAACTTCAAATACGTCTGTTTTGTTCTTATGAACGGGTTTTTGTCGTTCTTTTTGTAATTTTTGTCTCTTTCCCTTCGTTTTTTATTGCTTTTTATTTTTGTAATTTCTTATGTTGGGAAAATGTTGTGTGTAAAACAGGATATGAAAAATGAGACCAATTTTCTGTTGCTAGAAATAATGTAAATTTTGGGAACTTTCATTAATATCTCGAAAACGGTTGAAAATCTTGGTAAACGGAAGAATACCATTAGAAAGCTCATTAAATAAAAAGGTTCTAATGAATGTTTTGATTAGGCGATGGCAATCGGAGAAATAAGAGCTTAAAGCTTTAAAGTAATTGATTTCGCTTATTGGAACTGTTCGTTTTGTCTGTTTTTTATTCATTGTTATTTTTTAATTGCTTATAGTTGTATAATGTATTCGAAAATAAAACAGGTTAAGTAAAATAACAAAAATAATTTATTGAACGGTCAACGATCTCCTCTCAACAAAATAATAACTGCTTCTATTTTAATCTTTCGAAATTAGACTAGGGATAAGAACGGAACCGCGCTAAGATGAGGCAGTTCCTGCAAGTCGGACTTTTTAGTTCTGTCTGTTGTATATTGCCCCCCATCTGAGGGTAAATATATCTCGCCTGTTGCCTGGAAAGTGTTAGTGTTCTCTCGACAGATATTCAGTCATGATGTCGTCGATACAAATGCAAAGCATCGACTGTGAAAAAACGCATTTTTGCTTTCGCGAATCTAAGTTAACTCAGTGAAAGGGGAAAGTAACCACTGTCAAAAGATCGAATCTACCGACTATTTGACTGTCCAAAAGCAAAGTAATGAATAAAAGTTTTTTCACTATGGGAAGTGGTAATTTTCACATTCGATACTTTGCATTTGTGTCAACGATGTGTTTTATTGTCAGTGGAGTGTTACATAATTCACAAGTCCTGTCTCGTCATGAGATGTAAGTATTTCAGCCATAAATCACCATCCACTTTAAAATCTACACTAACTCACTACAACTGGGTGCTACAGACCTTGTACAAGTATGGCCTGCCCCTCTGTCACTATTTTGCTCTGTTTGATGCTACGTTCCTCCAATTTAGGATCCCTAGGCGAAGTCGTCCTCCAGGTCACCATACCATCTCTGTCTTGATCTGCCTCTCTTTTTCCCTCCCCCCCCCCTCCTTCGAATTTTAGGTAGCCTACTGGGTTCCATTCTCTCTATGTGCCCTAACCACCGTAGTCTACCTTTCTTGATGACATAGAGTATGTTATGCTTTCCATACAATTTTTTTGCCTGTGCTGCTCTCTTACAGCTCCAGAACTCTACTTAAGGACTATTCTTTCCCAGACTAGCAGAGGTCTCGAAATTTCTTTTGTCTGACTCCAAGTCTCGCTGTCGTATTCAACAACCTTATTACCGTTTTGTATAACAAGAGCTCTTCTTCTCCTGGAGACAGACTTGGGCGTAATTTTTTTATAAATACAAATACGAATTTATTCGTACTTAATTTATTAGTGAATAACAATATATATAAATTCGTATTAATAAGTGAGAATACATTTTTTTATTCGTTTTCATATACATAAATACAATAAATACGAATAAAACTGTATTCACAAATTTTCCAGTTAATGGAAATAAATTCGCGGGGAAAATTGTAAATATTCACAAAAACTGTGAATATTCACACAAAGACAAGAGAATAAAAAAAAATCACAATAAAATGTATGAATACTAATGTATTCAAATTATAATTTGTGAATATAGATTTATTCACAAAATAAGTTATGATTTTTTAATGTTAAATGTGGTATTAGGGAGAATATTGAGGGTGGTATTAGGAAGGACATAGAATAACACCCTCCATATCCTTCCTAAAACCACCTTCGATATCCTTCCTTATACCACCTTCTATATCCTTCTTAATACCACCTTCAATATTCTTCCTAATACCACCTTCAATATCCTCCCTGATAACCTTCAATATCCGTCCTTATACCATCTTCAATATTCTTCCTTTTACCACCCTCAATATCCTCCCTGATACCACCTTCAATATCCTTCCTAATACCACCTTCAATATCCTTCCTTATACCACCTTCAATATCCTTCCTTATACCACCTTCCATATCCTTCCTTATACCACCTTCAATATTCTTCCTTATACCACCTTCTATATTCTTCCTAATACCACCCTCAATATCCTCCCTAGTACCACCTTCAATATCCTTCCTAGTACCACCCTCAATATCCTCCCTAGTACCACCCTCAATATCCTCCCTAGTACCACCTTTAATATCCTGCCTTATACCACCTTCAATAATCTTCCTAGTACCACCCTTAATATCCTCCCTAGTACCACCCTCAATATCCTCCCTAGTATCACCTTTATTATTTTTCCTTATACCAACTTCAATAATCTTCCTAATACCACCCTCAATATCCTCCCTAATACCACCTTCAATATTCTTCCTTATACCACCTTCAATAATCTTCCAAATACCACCCTCAATATCCTCCCTAATACCACCTTCAATATTCTTCCTAATACCACCTTCAATATTCTTCCTAGTACCACCTTCAATATTCTTCTTAATACCCCATTTAATATCCTTCCTAATAGCACCTTCAATATCCTTCCTTATACCAATAAATAATTTCCTATCGTTTCAGCAAGAGGCGGGAGTTGTGGAGACAAAGCGCCCAAACCTGTTCCTGGTGAAATTGTGAGGAGTTGCCAACCACCATCTACCTGCGAGGAAGGCATCTGCAAGGAACTTCCGGAGGATTTATAGATATTGAGATATTTTATCAAATTTGGCCTAATTATACAAACTAAAAATAAAAATGTGTAAAAATTTAATAAATGATATGCATGTATGTTCATCGCACTTATAACTAAATTGTTCTAAACATTTTATATTCAAAAGGATAAGAAACGTTTAGAAAAATTTAATTGTGTTAATTTTGACTCTTATTTATTGATCCTATATACATGATCATAAAATTGAACTTTTTACAGTTAAATTTTTGTGGGCCGGTTTTTCTATTTCCTGGGATGTAATTCTACTTTGGATGATTTACCACCAACCAAAATAAATATTTTATATATGTATTTACGCGTACATATACAGGATATTTTAGAAGTAACGGGCAGTACATGTATTTTTTTCATTTCATGCATTTCTTTGTGTATTTCTCGATCTCATTCTGGGAGAAGTTGGAGAAGTATCACACTCCTAAACTCAAGTCTGTGCTTGCTTGTATACAAAGTAAACATCCTAATCTTTGTTTGCCAACTTTTGTGCTTAAGTATAAAGGGCACTTTCTTATTTTGTATCAACAAAATAAAAAGGAAAAATATATTCAAAGGAAAAACATAATTTAATTTCTTAAAAATTACAAATCTTGCTCTCCCTAGTGTTTACTCGAAGACAACTCTATGACTGTGGACAAGAAATTCTTCTACAGTAGCCAGCAATACACTGAGAGCCAGGTTTGCATTTTGGTTTAACCACAAATGATTTACCACTTGGTGGTTGTGCACCATTACCGCACTTATTGTCATCATCTGCAAAAAAAAAATATATATATATATATATATATATATATACATAAAACATCTGAAAAAAAATACCTTTTTTATTTTTTTGGAGGCAAATCCCTAGACTGAGAGAGTTTACAATCCGGGACCAAAACTGTTATCCCTCTTTTACAAAAAAATCTTTTTTAACGGTTAAATCTATAAACATAATTTTCAAATAGTTAGTTAAAATAATTTTATTAATATCATTTTGTTTTAATATCTATAGACTAGAATTTGCTTATAAAATTTCTCTTGACTTTTTTAAATAAAGGTTTTGGAAATAAAAATTATTTTAAAATGTTTATCTAAAAATTCTTACTTATAAGAAGTAAGTATCAGTAGGCATTGATTTTTCAAAATTGAAACTAACATGAAAATCCCAAAGTGAGTATTATTGTATGATTTTTTAATAAGAATTCAAAATTTTGTACTTAAAGATCTTAATAAAAGTGTGTGAACAAAATTACCTCTTGTTTACTATAAAATAGGTAGTTAATAATTCTTTGAATAATAGTAATCTGAGGTGAAGATGATCGGAGTTCGATCATGTGTTGAATATAACTACATTTTACAACTAAAATGAGTTATTTTTCAGCCAACGGTTTCCCTGGACTTAAAAGCCTTGTTCAGTGCTATGGAGAAGACTACATTTCTGAGTACCATTAGAACTGATTTAAGTCATAAAATGTAGTTTTCTTCAACATATCGTCCCTACCATGTCAAACTATCGAATATGCAAATCGGAGCGAAAATAAGGAACGAACATATTCTATCCATTGACGATGTAACATGTTGAAAAGTGGTGTAATTCGATATTTTATTGAAGGCATTAAAGGCTATTCTAAAGGGGTTAGAGCTGTGACAATTTGCGACAAGCCGTATCGTCCACAATACAAGTCCGAATCTGAAAAAACAGATTTTGCATATTCGATCATCTACACCATCTCATTCTCAACGTTCGACTATCTTTTTATTATGAACAAGTATTTATTAGTAACAATTAAAAAAATATACATAAAATAAAAGTTTTCATAAAAGTTATAAATTTTAAAATAAAGATTCTGAAAAATGTTTTAATATTTTTTTCTATTAATTAAATTGTATTGAATATCACACACCTGATATTTAAAAAAAATACTACATAAATTTAAATTTTTATAATTCAATCATAAAAATTTAATACAATTTAAATTTTTATTCTTCTAAATCGAATCGATTCTGGAAAGTATAAAAATATACTGTTATTTTTGCTCCCTGTTTACTATAGTTACCAATGATCATGGACGTATATAAGGGGGGCTGCAGCCCCCCCCCCATCGAAATCGTTCAAAATGTGTCATCAAAACTTTTAAAATAAATGAAATAAGATCAATTAGTTCAGAATAAATAATTTTTTGGGGGTGTAATAGCGTTTAAATTTGCTAACTATTCCAAGTTCTAGATTGTTAGTATTTCATACCCCCTAAATGCTCTCACCCCCCCCCTCTCTCCCGAAATTCTGATTAAAAATCGATTCCCGTCAAAATTTTCCGCGCATAAATCCACCAAAATTTTCTGCACATAATTTCACAATAATAATGATTCACTCAACTGACCGTTGAAGTCAATGAGACCACTAAAAAAAGTCCGACTCGCAGGAACTGCAGCATCTTAGCGCGGTTCCGTTCAAGTCCCTAGTGCCATTTGATAAGCTTAGAAAAGAAATAAACTTATTTTTTTTATATATCTCGTGAAAATTGTCAAAATCCTCTCGAACATCTCGAATAAAAGTGATATTAAGGCGTCAGGGACACCGACTGTAGCTAATTGTTGGAGAATGCTGGATGGTGGAAAATTGATGTTCCAAGGATGAAAAAATGGTCGAAAATTCCCACAAGTGTTTTATTGGCAAAACGTTTTCAGGGACTAAGCCCCATTTTCAATGCCCTGTGACACAATACAGTAATTAAAACAGGTTCAATTTAAAACAGATTAAAATAACAAAACAATAATAACAAAAAACAATCGTAAAACCTGAGACTACATATTAAAATAACATAAAACCCCATTTTGTCCAATTATTTAAAAGTCAATACTTTGTATTTGTGTCGGCAGATACCTGGGGTATATTTACAGCTCTTGAGGATTAACTCTTAGCAGGTAAATTTCCTGCGGACCTTCTGCTTCTACGGGCATTGAACCGCCATATTCGCTCATAGTATCTAACCGTTGTGAAGTTTATTTTTTGGATTTAGGACTTAATATACATATGTAGACTAAATCATAGCAAGAAGTAATCCTCCGTCGTCGGTTCTTAACTATGTAGACTCGCTAATGTTATCCAATCTTAGATACATCGTATTTAAAATCCACAGCAAAAACACGACATTTCATCAGAATCCCTGCTGAATAAAACTTATATAGAATAATATGCAAAATAAAGCCTATCTAGTGGATAAAAATAGAGGAAAAAAGCCGTTCGTGGTGGTAGAAAATCTTAAAAGTATTTCGCTCAGAAATCTCCGAAATATTGTCACTAATTTTACGTATCCTGTTTTATAGCCAAATAGATTTATATTCTATAATCAATAAGAAAAACCTACTAACAATAAAAAACTATGGGTAACAGATGAAAATAGGGAATACCAAGAATAATTCTAAAGAACGAAATCAACACCAGTACTGTAATCTAGATATTCATACGGCATCTTCGAATTCTAACAAACAAAATATTGATTCTAATTATACGTATCCTGTTTTATTGACAAATACATTTGACTACTATAAGCAATTAAAAACACTAGGGAATATGCCAAAGAACTCGGAATAGGAGCCTCGACAGTTTCAAGACATTTGAAGGAAATCGACAAATCCAAAACTGACATTTCATACGGTACAGCCTGATATATTTTTAACAATGAATTGCTTTTCTTATTTTAATTAATCTGTTTTATTGTCAAATACATTATCCTACTATAACCAATGAAAAAACAACAAGGAATAAAAACAAACAAGAAGAACCGTTCGAATAAATGAAATCAATTACTTCAAAGTTTAAGCACTTATTTCTCCGATTGACATAGCCTAATCAAAAATTGTTTCAGAATCTTTTTTGTAGAACATTTAGTAAGCTTTCGCATGGTAACCCTCCGTTTACCAATATTCCTAGCGGTCTTCGAGATATCAGGGAATGTATACGAAGTTCCCAAAACATTTCATGTCTGTTAATAAAATATTTTATTCTAATCCTTCCTTAGCTCCAAACGTAACCGAAATTTTAACATATTAGTGTTGATGAAATTCAAACATGCAGAAAATGTTTCAACTGAATCCCATAATTTTAAGTATCAAAATCAAAGACAAAAAGAACAGTTCGAATAAGCGAAATCAATTACTTTAAAGTTTTAAGCACTTATTTCTCCGATTGACATCGCCTAATCAAAACTTTCATTAGAACCTTTTTTGTAGAGCATTTAGTAAGCTTTCCAATGGTATTCTTCCGATTCCCAAGATTCTTAACCTTTTTCGAGATATTAGGGAAAGTATACAAAGTTACCAAAACTTTTTTATGTCTGTTAATAAAATATTTTATTCTAACCCTTCCTTAACTCCAAACGCAACCAAAATTTCAACATATTAGTTTTAATGAATGTAGAACATGCAGTAAATGTTTCAACTGAATCCCATGATTCTAAGTACCCAAACCAAAAACGGCATTCAAAAATTATTTTTTCAGTTTTCTCGAAAACGGTTAAAGCTATCGCCTTGAAAATGGTTCCATTCGTTTTCCTAGCCCAAGGAGCCTATAAAACGAGTACTTACAAGCTTATGAACTCAAAAACGTAAGCGTTACGATTTTTTTTGCGCGAATTTCGCCCCAAACGCCATCTTCCAGTGGGCGGATTTTGCTGGTTAACGAACTTGACCTTTCATATTGGACGAAAGATTTTTGTACCAAATTTCATCAAAATCGGACCATCAGGGAAGCCAGAAATGAGCGAACAGACAAATATATATATATATATATATATATATATATATATATATATATATATAATAAATAAATATATACATATATATATATACAAATTTGAACCACCGTTATTTTCGGTCTCTAGGGGTTCTGAAACGCGAAATTTTCTAGTCGGCACTTCCGGATTGTTTCATTGTATCAACCCTATAAGCGGGGTTCCTCCCTATGGGGGAGGGAGGAACCGCGCTAAAATAAAAATTATCAAGTCAAAATGACTTACCGATATAAGGTTGGCAGTAGTCACAGCAGCCGCAGAAGCTTTCTTTCTTGACGAAATACTCTTCTCCTGGTATGCACATTT